>CABHPH010131901.1:7851-37877 GCA_902168325.1 Peromyscus nudipes | reverse complement strand
CTCAGCTGAACTGCTTCTTGAAAGCCTGAAAGCTTAACCAGCCTAGTACCTGGTCCTCACGCCTTAAATACCTTTCTGCTTTCTTCCATCACTTCCTGGGATTAAAGATGTGAGTCACCATGTCTGGCTGTTTCCAGTGTGGCTTTAAACTCACAGAGATCCAGATGGATCTCTGCCTCTGGAATGCTAGGATTAAAGGCGTGTGTGCTACCATTTTCTGGCCTCTGTATCTAGTGGCTGTTCTGTTCTCTGACCCCAGATAAGTTTATTAGCGTGCACAATATTTTGGGGAACACAATACCACCACAGCCGGGGAGATGTCTCGACAGTTAAGAGCACTAGCTGTTCCTCCAAGAACCCAGGTTTGATTCCCAGCACTCACACGGTGGCTCACAACCATCTGTAACTCTAGTTCCCAGGAATCTGATGCCCTCCTCTGATCTGTGGGTACCAGACATGTGTGTGTTATATATACACCCATGCAAGCAAACACTCACACACATAGATAAAAATTAATCTTATTTTAGAAAGACTAAGATAGGAAAGGTCTTTATAGGAATGTTTTGACTCAAAAATAAGGGCTGCTATTTTAATGTACCAGGTGCATTGCCGTGGCTTTTAGGGGGTGGCGTGGGAGAGGCTCATGTGTCCTTCGTGTGCAGGGTAGAGCAGGTCTAGTGCAAGATGCAGGAGACCCGTAAACAGGAGAGCGGAGGAGACCAGAGAACGATGCCGAGGGTATGCAGTAGACGTCCCCTGGATGAAGAATGAGGGTCAGAACAGGGACTGGTGGGAAGCTGGTCTGCTCTTCCACTAGGCTGGGTCTGTGAGAATCAGCTTCCAGTCAGCACATCACCCGAGGTGGAGTGGGGGAGTAGCGGAACAATTTCAGTGCCAGGGCCACTGCGGTAGGGTCTCAGCTGCAGACCCAGGAGGGAATCTCAGGAGGGGTGAGTGGAAGAGGACAAAAAGGTATTTGAGCAGTGTGGACAGCGAAAGGTGTGTCCACCATGCTGAGATGAGTGAGATGGGGTAGTGCTGACCGGAGACTCAAAGTAGACCAAAGTCTCTGAAATACAGAGTAAGGCTGAACACTGCACTGTCAGCGAAGCCAAGCCCTGTTTCTCTTTGTACTGAGCAAGCAGGCTTTATCAGCTCCCTGCGCAGGCCTCCAAACATCTTGTGAACCCCAATCCACGGTCCCCAAGTTCATGAGTATACTAGGAGGACACTGTTTTGGCATTGAGGGGCCAGAAGTCACATAGATGTGAAGAAAAAGAAAACAGAAAGCATGAATGCAGAACGAACCCATGCCCTGGGATGGACAAACGGACAGTAACAAACATACAAGAAGCACTGAGCCTAAGCAAAACCACCCAGGTAGACCTGGCAGTCAGGGGCTCTCGAGCAAATCCTCATTGTCTCTCAATTTCCTCTTATTCTCTTGGACCATGTTTTATTTTCAGAAGATAATAGGGCCAGGTAGTGCTGCTCTGAACGGTGACTTAAACGCCACCAACGTGCCTACACAAAAAGCCCCAAAGGGAAGTATTTTGTGTGTGGAAATGTCTCCCCTACCAGAGCTTAGGACACGTTGAACATGACTTCTGCACGGCTCAGGTAGGAATGGCTTCTCTGAGCTCCTGAGACGGGAAATGCAGCCTGGCTTCTGAGTTCTTGTTACACACCAAAAGGCCCCAACATTCCACCCCGTGACCAGGGCTGTCTCAGACTTTGTTCCATTGGCATTGTTGAGTACTTGTGACTATTTTATGCAGAAACTTAGAAACTAAAAAAGGAAAATGCTTGACAGAAGTAAATTTCAATTGTCCTTACATCCGTACTTGCAAATAAGCTAATCACATGTACACACCCCGAAATAGCCACAAGACCAAATTAGATTTCAATACTCTAACTATGGCTTCCCTAATTTTAGCTTATGAAGAATGAAGGTTCCTGGTTCTGGCCCACAGAGACTCCAGATTAATGTTCAGAGGGCTAAGCAGGAAGCTGTGTTCCCTGCAGAATCACTGTCTTCCTCCAGGCAAGGCCCCTGCTGGAACTCCAGCCGTTCTTTAAGGGGCACTATCTAGCTCCCATGACTATTTCCAACAGCTATCTCTAGCTGAGTAGTCAGAAGAGAAGGAGAAGTGTTTGCTCATGTGAGGGGTCTTACTCTCAGTGTTTCGCATCCTTACGGCACCCTGTGGCAAATCATCATGGCCCTGTGCAGATTGAGTAACTGAGTCAGGGGGCAGGGTGTGACGTGCCCATTGTTGCTCAGATAAATCCAGCTTCTATCCAATCGGGGAGACCCCAGAACTCTGTTTCTTGGCTGCCTCATCCAACAGGCTCCTCATCATTTAATACAAAAGACTTTGCCTTTGAAGCATGTCTGGAGGGGTGCTACATTCATTTCCTTCCGTTGCTTAGCAACCCACCCAAACAGTGATTTAAATAAGGTGATGGCTGTTCTCTGTCTCTGGGGCTTTGGTTCTCAGTAGACGTGGATTGCCTGGTGGTTCCCACTCAAGGTCCCACATGAATGAAGCAAGTCACCAGGTCTGATGTCTTAGTCATCTGAGGCCTAGGCATCCAAGGGTTTCTGTACCTCTCTCTGGCCTCTGCTTCTGCTTTGATGCCACAGAGGCTTCTGGGGCTAACATGGAAAGCAGTGCTCCAGGGCACTCAGCGTAGGAGAGGAGAGGCAGGCAGATAGATGCCACCTTTTATACACCACTTGAGGGGACACGAATCATTGCTTCTGCCTCACCCTGTCTGCCAGGACAGTCCCAGCACCCTTTCCAGGTTTGGGGATGAAGATATGGATTCAATCACTTGGTAGGTCTGAAAATAAATCTGTGGCAAATGTTTTGGAAAAATCCAGTAGGCCTCGGTCCAGTCTGAACCAAGCAATTCATTCTCTTCTCCTGTACAGTAGAGTCACCACCTCCTGAAGCCCCCAAAGCCTCCTTCCAGCATCCCCCAAAGCTCAAGGGTGGGACTGAACTTCCTTAAACAGAGAAAGAATTCCTGGCCCCTTCAAGGTCATGCTTTTCTCTTCATGTTCACCTGGGTAAGGGTCCTTAGACTTGTGATCTAAAATGACAGTCCACAACGGCTGGACAGACAGTATCAGCTACATGTTACACATGCACCTTCCTGACAGGGGAAGTGAGGCAGCACACGGGATCCTCTGTGCATGCCATTTAGAAGAACAGTTAGATAGTGTTGCTAGGACTTGGGAACGGAGACCTGGCCCCTGACTACCACCTCCCTTGCCTTTTAAGCTGATGCTCTGGAATCTTTGGGTCTCCCTTTGAATTACAGTTCCCCATCTTGACAGTGATGTAGCCTCAGGGCCGGTGTTCTCTCAGCCTGTTCCCTGCACATGAATTCCAGGGGCCAGAATCTCTTCTTTGGGCATTGCCGCTACCATTTTCAGGGTATATGGACATAGTCCCTTTAAAAGCTTTGTGAACTGCTCATGAATCAATTGGTAACACATCCCATTAGTCAGCAGCCATATCCACAATTCTCCTGTATTGGGTTTTCTTCACTGTCTGTGAGGCAACACTCAGGCCTGTGGCCTTGCTTCTTTGGGGAGATCAATGAAGGACACCACGGGTCTCTCTGAAGCCTTAATGGAGGATGTTGTTGGTGTGTGTTTGGCTCCAACTTCAGAGCAGGTTTCCTGGAGGTCCAAGACCTTTGTCCGTGTTAGAAGAGTGTGACCTCTTCAAAGCATTCCAGGGAGTGCTGGGGGGGTTATAGACAAGAAAGCCCTGATCCTTCTCCGCATTAAGTTCTTTGTCTCATCTCTTCATTGTCACACTGGAAGGACCCTGGGAGCAGCTGTGTCACCTGCCCGAAAGCATTCTCAGCCAGCTAGACACTTTCCACTCTCCCTCTCATCGGAGCCTGAAGCCGTGCTCAGCTTGGGATGGCTTCCTCCAGCTTCCACATCGCCTCTGTCCTGGACGCCTCTCAGAGCTTCCTCAGGGCCACTAGGCTACCGCTAAGGTTCGATTCAGTGCTGACTTCCCCAAGTGAGGTCACTGTCACTGTCAGAGCCACATCCACCTCGAGGTTCCATTATCTGCATGATGTGTTTGGGGTTCCATAACAAACTTCCCAGAAGTCAGTGACTTCTGATCCAAGGATGTTGGCAGTGTTCTCTGGTGAGTCTAGAATCTGGCTGGTTCTCCACAATGTGACCATGGCCATCTTCACAGCTGGGACCCTTAAAGGCATGGCTTATATATTTCTGGATCTGATGGTAAAGTCTTTGGACCCTCTGACCTCCGTTTTTCCCCTCTGTAAGGCTTCTCCCTCCTTGAAGCATCCTTTTCCTGTCCACATGGTATCTCTTTCCCTCCCTGAAGTCTCTCCACATATCCCATGGAGTGGCTACCGTGAGGTGTCCATACTTCTCAAATGAAGTCAGGATTCACTCAATGAGGCTCCTTCCAGAGTAAGAACCAGGCAGAAGCTGCGCTGCCATGGCCTAGCCTCAGAGGCAGGATCTTCTCAATATCACCTTGTCAACATCTCTCTCTGGGACAGCCAGGGGCCCTCCCACTCAGAAGCCAGCTGGGGAAAATGCTATCCACTACAGATCTGCTGCTGATGGTGTCTGTGTAGTGTGTCTGTAGTGGTATTCCAAGTGGCTTCCTAGGCTGTCTGGAGGAAGCTCAGGGGCTGCTGTGGGTCAGCCCTCTGGGGGATTGGAGTGATACTTATTCATTAGGAACTAGGGAATTTGCATATTCTGTTTATAGTAGTGTCTGCTTGTATGACAGCGAAGGCCTTGTATGACACCATCCTGCAAAGATGGCCAAGGAGGGAGAAAACCAACCATGCTCTCCATCATTTCCATCATGGTGTCGGCAAAGGTTGCCAGGAACACAGCACAAACACTTGGCTCACACCCATTAGCCGTCCTCTGCCTCTGAAGGAAGGGCTTTCCTATGCCACGTGTGTGTCCACGTTGAGGCTTGCACAATGACAGTTCTACACCAGCGCTCATCTGCACGCATCCCGAACCACATGGCTCTGTCACTCAGGAGAGTAGGCACCTCATCCTTGTGCATCCGTTGTATTTCCCTCTCCGTGGGCCATCATCTTCCTCTGGCACCGAGACTCAGAGAGTTTCCTTTAGTGGTCTCAGGCATCTAGGCCCCCCTCCAGAGTCCTAGAAGGTGGAAGGAACACAAGCCAAGGGCCTCTTCTACTCAGAGGATGCAGGAGCAGTGGTGACCAAGATGATGCCGGATCCGGCTTCTCTGGGACATGTTGCCTACTGACCCTCATCTCTCTGTCTTCTGCCCTAGCTCTGACACGCCCCAGACCCCACAGTGATGATTACAGCACCATGAAGAAGATCCCTCCTCGAAAGCCAAAGAGAAGTCCCCATACGAAGCTCAGCGGCTCCTACGAGGAGATCTGGGGACCACGGCCTCCTGGTGTGATGGGCCATGTGGGCAGGCATCAGGCCCCAGGGACACTGAGTGTGCAGTGGGCCAGGCCTGACTCGGTACCACAGTGTACACCACAGCTGCCCCTGCACCTGCCATTGCCACAGGGGGGCTATGATGACGATGATGCCGAGCCTGTGTACATTGAGATGGTGGGGAATGCAGCCAGGACAGGAGGCTCTGAGACTAACAGCCCTGACCAGGGAGAGTCTGTGTATGAAGAGATGAAGTATGTCTTGCCTGAGGAGGGCTGCGGCCCAGGGATGCTCACCTTCCTGCCAAACTCGCCTCCTCTGTTTTTGGAGACTCGAAAAGCCATCATCTTGGAGGCTGGCGAAGGGAGTTGCCAGCCCTTGAAGGACACCTGTGACATCCCTCCACCCTTCCCAAATCTGCTTCCCCACAGGCCACCACTCCTAGTCTTCCCTCCCACCCCAGTGACCTGCTCCCCAGCTTCTGATGAGTCACCACTGACACCCTTGGAGGTGAAGAAACTGCCAGTCTTGGAGACCAACCTCAAGTACCCGGTGCAGTCCGAAGGCTCCAGTCCCTTGTCACCACAGTATTCAAAAGGCCAGAAGGGGGACAGTGACCAGCCGGCATCCCCTGGCTTCTCTGTATTTAATGGGTCCAGCAGAGTCTCACCACCTTCCACACCACCCCCACCCCCGGGGCCACCTCCTGCACCTTGTGGACCAACCCCTGCACCCTGCCGGCCGCCCACACACTTCGCCTTCCCACCAGATTCTGTCTTGGTCACAGCAGCTAAGGCACTGGCTAACTCTGACTTGCCCAGAGCACAGCCCAAGCCCAGTTCAACCCCAGTGCCGGGTCCCTGCAGTTCCTTCGTTAAGGCTCCGTATTCACCTGGAAGGACAGCCAGAGCAGACCTCAGGAAGGCCTCATCCACCTTCTCCCCACCAAGCCCTTACAGCCCACCCAACAGCAGGCCACTCTCCAGCCCCCTGGATGAGCTGGCCAGCCTCTTCAACTCGGGGAGGAGCGTGCTGCGCAGGTCTGCAGTGGGACGAAGGATCAGGGAGGCTGAAGGTGAGCAGAAACCCTGGTATGTGTGTATGCTCCTGTGTGTGCACAGCATAAACCACATCCCATGTGCCGGACCATTCGGAATAGATGTCAAATCTAAAAACTGATCCCAGGTGACTAGCAGCAATCAGGTAGGAACTCATCTCAATGCCAAACGCTGACATGATTTGACAAAGTAGCACTTGAAGTGGTGAGCTAGAGCAAAATTGAAATGTCCCTACTTAGTTGTGTTGTTATTGTTTTCCTATGACACTAGCTTACAATTTGAACATGGCATCAATTGCCGGCATGATGTTACTGATTTGCTAGTTGCTTCCATCCCTGGAGGCGTCCTTATGTCCCATAGTGTCTGGGATTGTCATCTGTCCAGTTACTGCCTTGTCCCTAACAGAGTGTGATCCTGGATGACCAGGTTCTGTTCTCTCAGGTTCCAGCCCAGGGAGGAGCAAAGCTTGGTTCTGTTTTTGTTTTCTCAGACACAGCTGAGCTGAAGGGACAGTCTGCAGTTCCTGGCCACTCCAGCGAGCTGGGGGTTAGGCCGCTGCAACTAGCGGCAGCTGCCAGCAGTAAGAAACGCCCTGTGTTCTGCAAATGAGGAATGCAGCCAGCTACACTAGCCTATGAGGATGTTCTGATGATCTCTGAGACAGAGCTCACATCTGCTCATTGCCTGTGCTCAGTGTGCTGTGCTTGCAGATCCAACAATCGTAGAGGAATATATATATTTAATACTCTTTTACAAAATCAAAATGTCTTCTTAATGTTCTGTCTTTTGGAGAAGAAAACAAGTTATCTCTCTATCCCAAAAAGTGTAACAACCAGACCCCCACATCCCACTGAGGACAGAGGCACCAGGTACCTGAGCCTCTTCATATAAGAGACTTGAGAGTGGGGAGCTGTCTTCCTCGGGGCAAGCCTAGGGACTGACTGCAAGAGCTGGACCCAGGGCACAGTGTTCTGTGCCCTCATCAACCTGCCCTTTCCTCAAATCAATATGTTAGCTTCCCTGGTTTGATGAAAGCAGGATCTTAGAGAGTAAAATCAGGACAAACTGGAAAGCAGTATGTAGAGCAAGGCTAGGAATCCCTGGCAAGAGGAAGAGTAGCCACTCCCCAGCAACGCCTCAGTGTGGCTGATCATTTGTTTTTCCAACAATTTCTTCTTAATTATAGGCTGCTAATAAATGAAACCATACTGGTAAGGGACAGCAAAATGTTGGAATTCTACAAGTTATGTTTTATCACAACAACCAAAACAGGCCCTAAAAAGGAAACATTAAATAATGTCAAAAATTGCTATTTGGTGCTAGAACTAAACGTTTATCAATCATCAAATGTGCCTTCCTGTAGGTCAGAACTGGGTGGATTCTCCTAGATTCCTTTCCATTAAAGGTAGAGAAGTCCGTTTAAACCTAGACAGAACTGGTCGCTTAGAAACCTTGAGGGTGGGGCTGGGGAGATGGCTCAACAGTTAAGAGTTGAGCACTCACATCAGGTAGCTCACAGCAGCCTGTAACTCCAGCTCCAAGGGGTCTAAAGCCCTCTTCTGGCCTCCGCAAGCTCCCACACACAGGTGCACAGATGAACTCACATATGCATACAGAAATAATGAAATCAATTGAGGAGGAAGAGGAGGAGGAGGGGGAGGAGGAAAAGGAAGAGGAGGAGGAGGGGGAGGATCAGCAGCCCCTGTCTCAAGGGTGCAGACAACTGAGGCATCAGCAGGCCTGTAGGCACAGCCTGTGACCTTGCTTCCCTCTCCCAGGTGACATCAATCAGCACTGTAACCGAAGAGTACAGCTCATCTCTGTTCCTCCTTTGAGTTTTCACAAACACATTCTAATTTGGACAGAAAGTTCTTTGAGCCATTTCTGACTACTGCTGTAACACCAGAATTCTCAGTGGCGTGAGCCCAGGCCCTCCCTGCTCAGATGTAGCAGTTCCAGCACCCACTTAAGAGTGAGGGAATTCTCCCTGGCCTGGGAAGGAAATGGGCTTACACGCTTGTGTGACGTGCTCTAGTGAGATAGAGCAGGCTGATTTCTGAGAATGTGAAAGGGGTTATGGGTAAGATATGGAAGGGAGAGATTTAATGCCCCTGCCGTGTGCTGGAGCGGCTTACGTGATTATTAAGGCTTACAGGGTTTCATCCTGAGCAGAGTAAATCCACTTTCTATTGAAGGGTCCACAGGCTGTTAATCCACAGTGTGCCCAAGGATTGCTTTCCTGAACATTCTCAGCCTTCTTCTCTGGCCTCTTTATGTTGAAAAGCATTTTTATACCTAAAATCACCTGGGTATTGATTCATCTCGTGTGTGGCTAATTCTCCCTCATGGCGGGCATCAGTGGTGATTCAGATTCATTCCTGGATAGCCATGAAGTGTGGAGACTGGTCTGCACCTTCTGTAGCATACATAGCTCACAGTGTTTCTCTTGCTTTGGGGCATGGTGGCCTTGAGGACATTAAAGGGTCAGTAAATTCCTTGCTGCAGGTATTTTGAGTACAGATGTGTTATGCAACAGTGAGAGAGCAATCGTGTACAGAAGTGAGGTTCTCTGGTGTGTAATTCCACCTCATGACTGTTCTCGAGACTTCTGTGTAGGATTTTATGAGTAACCATGTTCATTAAAATAGTTGGCTTTTTGTTTTTGTTTTGTTTTGTTTTGATTTGATTTGATTTGATTTTTTAAGACAGAGTCTCAACAGGTCAGCCTAAGCTGACCTACAACTTGTAGCAAGTCTCCTGCCTCCAGAGTGCTGGGATTACAGGCGTGAGTCACCATGCCAGGCTTAGGATTTTTCTTGTAAGCTAAAGAATCGTGTGGATTCTAATAGTACAGAATGCAGAATTGGGGGAGGCGGGGGAATCGACACATGTGCGTGACTGAAAAGAATGGCCGTGTTAGGGTAAAAGCAGTGAGGCTCCCGGCACTACTTTAACAACCTGATGCTCCTACACTCTATTCTAAGGTGCCTGCTACACATATGCCCATATTACAGGTGGGGAAACTGAGGCCTGGAGAAATATAAGCTTGCTTAGAGTTCCTCTGCTCATGGGAGGCAAAGCCTGACGGGAGTACCGTGGGTCTATCTAGAGCAGCTCTTCCCACAATTCTTTGCACAATGCTTGCACCCAAGAAAAGATCAGGGGTGGAGGGTTAAATACATGTTTTAATCACTGCTGTGCAACAAGCAACAGTCATAGAACTTGGGGCGTGGGACGAGGGGAGAAAACTCACAAATGCCCAACATGCACTTTTCAGATTACAGGTAGAAATGGAATTACACCATTTGGCCCTTGAAGTGAAAATGAATAGATAACTATCTGCCTTTGCCCTACAGGAGCTGAAGTGCAAGCTAACTGGCATATATTTTTCATGTGATGGTTTGATGATTACCATAGTAATCATTTCTAGTTGCTTCCTTTGAAAACACAAGGCCTTACTCAAATGGTAGACGAGACTCGGCTGGGCCACTAGGAGGCACCATTGCTCTGAGTGGTAGTTCAGGCCTTGAGCGCTTGTCTTAGTGACTCTTCGCCCATTGGAAAGGGTCAGGAAGATGCGGTGTCTATGGAAATACAGACATGGTGGGAGTCTGGGCCGGGGTGGGAGTCGAAGGGAGTCAGGCAGAACTAAGATGAGTCTGATTCATAACACTCATTTCATTATTTTCTGACCCTGTGAATCCAGAATATATAAGATAAGAATAGGTACTTGGAAATGGTAACAACCAAAGATGACTATACAGCATGTCTTGTGTACAGTAGGTGGACTGAATCTTTACTTGATGGAAAATCTGCCTTAAATAGAGCAGATGAGATGCACAGAGGCATAAATAGAGAGAGAGAGAGACATAGATATTTCCTACAGCCAACACTTTCACTTAAGGTTCGCTTAATCCAAGTGAAAATTACTGTAAATTTCAAACATTCTATCTGATTATGTAAACATTCCAGATAAGACTATTTTGAGTTCAGAAGTCTGTATTTTACAGTGAAGTTTTATAGCAGTGTGCTTTTATTTCCGAATGTTGTTTGTTTTAGAAGGACTTTAAAGCTTGCCTGTAGACAATTCTGAGTGTACCAGAGGGAATGGGTTACAGAGAGCGCTCTGTGCCTATGTCTTCTCTCTTCTGCCCAAGCCACTCCCCATCACTGGGTGAGCTGGAAGTGCATGCCGGGGCAAATCTTTGTTAATATTTATATATTTCATATTTGTGTTATTCAAGAGGAAAGGCACATTCTTAAGTCATTTTACCTCAGACAGAGCAGTCACTGCATCTCATCTGTGCTAGTAAGGGTGCCACTGCCCACAGCAAAGCTGACTCTGGAATCCAGGATTCATTCTTCATTGCATAAGCACTGCAGTGCTCAGGACTTGTGTGCCACCAGAACACACCCCAGCGAGAACCTCCATTCAGTTTTGGTAACACTCCCAGGAATAGATAGGCAATATACACAACCCTTCTGCTACAGGAGAAGATATATATATTTCTAAATATTACATCCTAACATTGCTAAATGTGAAAAACTGAGGTTCAGAAGGAATTTCCATCTGTCTGCTGCCCAAAGACAAAGGCAGTGGCATCTTGGGTCAGTGTTTTATGGGGGTTCAATGCTTCTGCGCCAGGTACAGCTCAAGCACCTAGACACCGTTTAGCAGTGAGAAGCCTTCCTGACCTACCAGCAGAAATCTGTGCCTCCTCGATCAAGCTCCGTGTTTGCAAACACCTGCTCTCCACTGTAGCACGAATCTTAAAAGGTCTTATTAGTAAAAACAAACCTGAGCCAGATATTGGGTTAAAGCTGGAAGATCAGAGAAGCAGAACAAGCCACAGCCACCTCAACTTGCCAATTCTTCAGCTGATCCTGTTTCCTCAGACTGGATGCCTCTCAGCTGAACTGTGCTGCTCAAAAGCCTAAAAGCTTAACCAGCTCTAGTTCCTGGTTTTCACGCCTTATATACCTTTCTGCTTTCTGCCATCACTTCCTGGGATTAAAGGCGTGTGTCACCATGCCTGGCTGTTTCCAGTGTGGCTTTGAATTCACAGAGATCCAGATGGATCTCTGCCTTTGGAATGCTAGGATTAAAAGTGTGTGTGCCACCATTTTCTGGCCTCTATATCTAGTGGCTGTTCTGTTCTCTGACCCCAGATAAGTTTATTAGGGTGCACAATATTTTGGGGAATACAATATCACCACACTCCACTGATGGGTGTTTGAAGCAGAAATTACAGCATGATCGTCATTTAATCTCTAATACATTCAGATGGGACAGCAGGACAAGAAATGAGTCTGCTTTATGCAGACTTTATCTTGACCTCAAGAAATAGGAGGCATCGCTTAGACCTCCTGCCCGTGGACAGATCTTATGTTGTTGTCCACAGTTGCTCAGTTTCCTCTCTCTGCCAGATGTCCTCCTCCGTGAGAACGTGCTGGAGTATGTGCATGCTCCTGGGTGCAGGTCAAAGGGAGCCCTGAGGGGCCTGAATCTGAGCTAGGGTATAGACAGAACCGGCACATAGTTCGCTGCTGCATGAGTCTCCTCGCTGACCCGCAGCCATCAACAGCCTGTCCCTAGCACAGAAGGTTACCTCAGGAACAGAAAACAGTCCCTTGCATTCTGGAACCATCTCAAATCAACACCGAATTGTCCTAAGGGTCCAAATGAGGATGTCTTTTGGAGAAACTAGATTGGCATCCCCAGAGAAGGCTGGTGTCTCCACGTACAACAAAGTGCACGTCAGGCCCTTGCACAAGAGGAACTGGGCAAAGGTTGTTCTCCCAACAGACCCGTGACCCTCTCCACGCCCATGGGCTCTGGTGCACCATGTCTCTCTGGCTGCCGGGATTTTTTTTTTTTTTTTTTTTGCTAATTTCTTGGCCCCCCTGCATCAAGTAAAAGTACCTGTGGTGGTGGAGGGTGCAACTACGCAGTTGAGTGTTTCTGATTCTCCAACGTCTGGAAAAATCATACTTTAGTCAGTTATGCTAAGACATGTCCTGTGATTTTAATAAGTTGATCAGTAGCCAAATTTACCCATGCAAAGAAAGGACAGAGCTCTTTGTCCTCTAATATTGGGGAAAAACTTTTTAAATACCTAGGTGCTTATTGTAGTTTGAGATTTACCTCACAACTTACCATAGTTTCCCTCTCCAAATAACCAATAATTCGTATAAACAAACTGTACAGCCAGGCTTGTGCAGATAGACTTGTAGAATGAATCCCATGACAGTCACCCAGTAACTCAGAGTGTAAGTGCAGGGCGGGCTACTGCAATTCCCACTTCAGTGAGAGAACTCCCAGTGGAGGAACAAATCTCTAACATGAGGTTCTAAGGCACTTGGGACCCCTGGCTAAGTTCCAAGTGTCCCCGGAACCTCCTTGCTTCTTTGTATACACCTTGTTTGTGGAGGAACGTCACAAATGTCATCTGTCAGAGAATAGCAGTGGCCTGGGAGAGATGAATGTAGCCTTGGATGCAGGGGAATACGGGGAAGACAGAAGACAGCTCCCACTGCTGAGGTCCAGAGAGATGTCGAGTTTTTGTCTGGAGGCTGCTTCTCAGCTTCCTGGTGAGGCTCTGACACTTCCATTTTTCCCCATGACCATTGAAACCTGAGCAATTCCCGCAGCAGAGCACAAAGGCCCGGAAGATGGAGAAGCAGTGCGGTGATGGTGGCCGGGCTGGTGTGAGCAGACCCTCACATATGCTGTGTGAAGGGATGGCATTCATCCATCGCGTGGCAGCTGCCGGTTTACCTGCAGCTCTCTCCCATTGGTCAGACTGCTGACTCCTCTTCTTTGTGTGAGAGAGAAGCAGGTGCTGCCTCCCTGTTTACTGAGGAACAAGCTAAGGCTTTCAGGATTAAGAGACTTTTTTTTTCCACCCATAATCACAAAATCTAACATCTTACAGTTAACAGTCAAACCTCCCAAACCCTAAGATTCTATTTTTAGTCTCTGAAAACAATTAACATTAAAATAATGATACAAAGACCCTCCCTGTGAAAGCAATTCCCTTCCGAAGTTAAACACAAACTCATTACCGGGAACAGATGTGGCGAGCTGCAAATAAATTCTGCTGCCTCGTCAGCATTCCCAAGAGACTTCCAGGAGCAGGTTCATGGCTGGGAGAATGTTCTAGAATGCTGCTCTTGTTCTCTACACAGCCCTGTCCCCAAAGTCCACTGTGCTGCCGTAGGGCCTTGCAGGGAAAACGGGGCCAGGACTGTTTACAGATTCCATGATACCCTGTCTTCATGCTCTGCACCCCTTCGTCTTCGACCTCTTCAGTATTCTGACTGGAGATTGTCATGGTTTGAGAGAGAAGTGTATATCAGATGTCAAGTTGACAAGGAATGGACTTGTGGTGTGTGATTTGGATTGGTCATTTGACTAGATTAAAGAACACCTGGGGCATGAGTGAGGGAGGCATGCATTTGGGGATGCCTGTGAGGCATTTCCAGAGAGAGTTAGCTGAGGGGAAGAGCTTCCTTGACTGTAGGTGCACCATAACACAGGTTGGGGTTCTAGACTTAGCGAAAGGAGAATGGATCTGAGAGTCAGCCTTCTCCTCTCTCAGCTTCCTGCTCAATGGAGATGTAAGAAAGCACTGTCCTGCCTTGACAGACAGGAGCTGGCCTCACCACCATGCCTCCCCTGCTATGATGGAGAATATCCCCTGAACTGTGAAGTCCACATAAACTTCCCCTCCCTTAAGTAGCTTCTTGCCTGGTCACAGCAAAGAAAGACAAACTACCACTGGAGCTGAGCCCTCACCACCAAAAGCAAGCCATACTGAAGCTCCGTCACAGGCATGCCCAACAAGAATCTTGCACAGAAAGCAATGGGCTCCTAGTAGGGATGAGGACATAGTATGCCATCTCCCAAGTCCATGTCAGACATCTAATTAGGACCCCCAGAAAACTAGATGAGAAGCGAGCCAGCCCTCAGCATGTGCTGGGATGGATGGTAAAGACAATGTAGGTAATGGACAGTGACCTTTAGCAGCCACTTGATAAGGACAGGAGAAAGATGCCCCAAGAACTCCCGTATCTTCTCTAGCACTTCCCAGAAGGTCAATGGGACTTCACTGTCTCCTGAATGTTGTAGACACAGAGATGAGGTCATGAGACTAACACAAGAGCTCACCTCAGACCTGTGTTTGGCTCCCATGGTGGCCATGTGTTGAGGAGATGTCAAAGCCACCCCACTCCTAAAAATGGCAGCTCCAATTGTTCTTGCCACTTCCTGATTCTGTGACGCCTTGGACAAAATCAAGCAGAAGGTAATGCAATTAAGTATTTAGTTCACTGTGATATAAAAATCAGCTTTGCATGAAGTGAATTAGCTAAAGCCTTCTCATATCTGTAAATCTGCAGTAGCCAGCATGCCAGTCAGTCCAAGGCTCTGCACCTGGAATAAACAGGGCATCATCTTTTCAGATGAGCCTAGTGTAACCAAGAAGCCGTTAGGTTTGGAATGCACTGTCAGCAGGGGAGCCTGATACCTAAAACTCTGGAAATAACGCTGTGTTTTCAGAGTTGGGCTGCCTTTCATAACCAGCAAAAAATTTTTCATACTGCCAGCCTGTGAAAGCAAGCAGCTATTGTGTACGGTGTGCTTCTACTCTGGATTATAAATTAAGTGCCACTGGGGGCTCACAGGAGAAGCCTACTGCTCCATTCTGCAAGCCACTCGGCAATTCTTAAGCAAGAGAAAACAGGCCTCCCTAATGATCTGTGCCTTATTGTTGCTGTATAACACACTCTCCAGTGTTTCATTCCTCTCGTGAAGAAATAGTCACAAGTGATGTGCAGGATAAGATACCACCCCACTCAAGGACTGGGAGACGGTTTAGCAGTTGGTGTTTGCTGGGCAAGCGTGAGAATGTCCTGGCTAGTCTTACGTTACCTTGACACAAGCTGGAATCATCTGAAAGGAGGGACCCTCAGTTGAGACAATGTCTCCATAAGATCCAGCTGTAGGGCATTTTCTTAATTAGTGATCAATGGGGGAGGGCCCAGCCCATGGTGAGTGGTGCCATCCCTAGGCTGGTGGTCCTGGGTTCTATAAGAAAGCAGGATGAGCAAGCCAATCGCAGCTCCCCTCTATGGCCTCTACATCCATTACTGTCTCCAGGTCCCTGCCCTGTTTGAGTTCCTGTCCTGATCTCCTTCAATCATAGACTACAATGTGGAAGTGTAAGCCAAATAAACCCTTTCCTCCCCAACTTGCCTTTTGGTCACGATGTTTCATCGTGGCAATAGAAACCCTAATTAAGAAAGACAGGGGGCTAGAATTCTTGTCCTCAGTAATTCCAATAAATGCTTAGCAGGCGTGGTGGCCCACTTGTAACCTAAGCCTTCAAAGGCAGAAATAGGGAAGCCTAGAGTAAACTGGCTAGCAACACTAGCCACACCAAGGATCTCTGCACTTGAGTGTGAGACTCTGTGTCAATGAATACAGTGGGAGAATGCTTAAGGATGGTTCCCAGCATTAGCCTAGGGCCTCCAGATGCAAGGTCATATACAGGCAAACATGAACACACACACACACACACACACACACATACACACGCTTGAAAAGAGGAAAAACAAAAACAAAAACCACCTTCCCTACAGAGAGACTGATGCTAAGCTCTCACTGTGCTAAAAGCATTGGGAGACAAGACTGATTTATAATTACTTGTCAGTGTAATTATCTACCTGTGTCTGACTGTAATCATTTATACAAGTGGCCCAGAAAATTCCATAGTCTCAGAGCTGACCATACTCAAAATCACATTTCCTGGGGCTTTATTTCTGCAGGGGAACACACTCATCTCCCTTCACTATGCCAAAGTGTCTTGGGTTCCAGCTGTGAAATCTGGGTTTCTCTTTGACATCTGCAGTTTCTTGTTTATACCCGGGACTGTGTTACTCTGTGAATTACGGTAAGAGGACATAGGATGGTAGGATTCACTTCCCTCACACACCACTGCTCACACCCAGCCAAGGAGTAGGGCTGGCAGCAGACACTTCACTGATTCAAACCATAGCCCAAACTGTACCATGGCATCTGAAGACCTACGCTTTACCCAAAGTCCCTTAAAAACCAATACACACACATACACACACACACACACACACACACACACACACACACACACACACCCCAAAACAAAAAACCACCCAAAGAGCTTTTTCATACTCCAAGCCATGGCTTGCGATCAACAATAATCCTCCAGAGAGATGTACACACATGGGAGTGTTTCAAAGGATGTTGTGTGCATTAGTTTGATTTTACCATTTTTCCTCTGTGTGGAAAGAAGTGGGTGAGAAGAAAACTTGGCCTGGCAGTGGGTCTGGCCAAGCCGGTCCAGGAATCAGGCACGGGGCATGTTAGTTACAGACCTCCTTCCCATTACAAAACTCATGACGAGAAGCGTCTTAAGGGAGAAGGGTTCACCTTGGCTGTCACGATGGTAAGACACAGCAGAGTGGCGCCTCAGAGCTGTGGCGTTTAGGAGTATGAGGCTGCTTGGTGACATGTTGGGGGTTGAAACAGAGGCAGGCTGTGGCCAGAAGTGAGGCTTGGCTATAACCCTCTGAGCCCAAATCCCAGCATCCCACTTCACCCAGCAAGGCTCCATCTCCATCTCTGCCTCCCTAACTGTACCACCACCTGAGGGCAGGTGTTCAAACATACGAGCCTGTGGAGACAGAAGCCCATGCTGCTTGCCAAGTCGCATCTGTGTGGCCCAATAACTCTTCCCTGGCTTCAGTTTTCAGGTATCATCTCCTGGTATGCAGCACAAGCCTGGATACAATAGGGACATAGGACTCACACACAACTCACCTGACTGAGCCTCCCTGTGATCCTCCTGACAGTTTGCACATCTCTCTGGGGAAGTAACCAATGCCCCACTGCAGATCCTATAGGGAAAAATTGCTGTGGGATGTCCTTCTGCATGCTGCGAATATGTGTTTCTCTCATTGGTTGATAATAAAGTTGTTTTGGCCTATAGCCAGGCAGAATAAGACTGGGTGGAAAAGCCAAATGGAGATACAGGGAGAAGAAGGGCAGAGTTGGAGCAGACTCCAGCCAGCCACTGAGGAAGCAAGACATATAGAAAATGAGATGACAAGCCACGAGCCACATGGCTAGACATATATAAGAATTATGGGTTAATTTAAATGTAAGAGCTAGCTAGTAATAAGCCTGAGCCATTGGCTAAGCATTTATAATTAATATAAGCCTTTGAGTGATTATTTGAAAGCAGCTGCAGAATGGGGTGGGACAGACAGCCTCTGATTACAAAAAATAGCATCTTCTCCCTTTTTTTTTTTGAGAATTTACTTTGTCCCTTAGTATTTAGCTACCTTCACCTTTATGTGTGTCTAGTAATGGAGTCCCCCGAGATTCTTAACAGATAAGTCACCTTCAGTCCCATGGAGATGTCACCCACAGTTGCTGATCCACAGAGACTTCAGATCACTCTGTTCCTAACACACTGTTCGCCTGCCTCCTGGCCACATCCATCTGCATCACTTGACCTCGGCCCTAACAGAGATCTGTCCAGGTCACTTACGTGCTGCACCAGAACAGAAAGCCCCCATTAGTAGCATTAATTTCATTGCCAATTGCCCTCCTTACTGCTTGATGGGGGTTCTCCACCGTTCTCTCACCCAGGTTGGAGTCGTTAATTTAGGGGTAGGGGAGGGTGACAAGGGGGGAGGCTTTGAGATTCAGATATGGCGTTGGGAGGTCATCAAACGGTCTGTTTAATTAGATGATCATTAGAAAGCATGGTGATCCGACCCATCTGGAAATTGGAGTGTGTTTCCACGTCTGTGTGGTTAAAAACATCTTAGGAGCTCTCGGTGACAACTTTGGAAAACACAGTTCATTTAACAGATAATGAAATTATTCTTCCATGTGGCCTCAGGACACGTAGCTCCTTCCCGGACTTGAAAGTATCACAGGTTCACTTCAGGCAAAATAATAATAAAGTAGCCTTCATAGTCAGTGCTGCTGTTTGCCTGGAGTCCTTAAAGAGACAGAGAAATTGTCTGGGGAGGGGGACAAGTTTGATTTGTTTATTCGAAATCTACTTGTGGGTCTCTGGTTCCAAAGCATTGTCTAAAGTGCATGGATTCAATTTTTGTTTTTCTCTCTTTTCCCGTGTGTGTGTGTGTGTGTGTGTGTGTGTGTGTGTGTGTGTGTGTGTGTATGTGTGTATGTGTGTATGTGTGGTGGGGCAGGAGTACATGTGTGTGTGGTGGGTCAGGAGTACATGTGTGTGCCAGAGATCAATACCAAGTGTCTTCCCCCATCACTCTTCACCTTTTTTTTTTTGAGTCGGGGTCTCACACTGGACTCATCGACTTTTTGAGTGACTGGCCAGTGAGTCCCTGGGTCCCTCCCATCTCTGCCTCTGAGCACTGGAATTACAGGTGCACACAGCCACGTCCTGCTGTTTACTTGGAGCTGGATATTTGAACTCGGGGCCTCAGGCTGGCACAGCAGGGCTTTACCTACACTGGGTCATCTCCCCAACCCCAGGGGCACGGATTTTATGAGGGAAATGTGGGCTTTCCTTGTAAACAGGGGTGCCCGAGAAACCATGTATCACCTGGGAATGGTGTATGGGTTTCACAGAACCCACTCGGCTTCATCCTAGTGAAAAGCCACCCTTTCAACTCAGAGTGTTCTCTTCCCTTTTCGTTCTAAGCACTTATCCAGACCCTGTGAATTAATTCCCTAGTTCACACATGGCCACACATGGTACAATGGGTGGGAGTAGAGTCTCCTAGAGGGGCAAGAGAGGAAGAGGCGGGACAGGAGGATATCTGCCCTCTGAGTGGAGGCCAGAGTGGAGCTCACACTGGGAGGACTTAGGAAGGGATGGTGTAGCCTGTTTTGACGTTAGCATCAGGCTGCATGGAAAGGACAAATTTGTTTCTCCTGCTATTTTTAATTCTATTTTATTATTTTATTTTACATAGTTTCACTGCGTAGCCTCCATCTCATGGAGATCCATTTGCCTCTACCTCCATCCTGGGATGGAAGGTGTGTACGCATGCCAGGAGAGCTTTCTAAGTCCAGTTACTTATGAACGTAAAACAGCTTGTACTGCTTTCTGAATTTTGGAGTACTTGCATGTACCTAATGTCATATCTTGGGGATGGGACCCAGCTTAAGCCTGAAATCTATGTATATGTTATGTGTACTTTGGACATAAGAGGGTATTTTACATAGTATTTTATAACATTGTGCATGAGTCCATGCAATATAGTGTTTCACTTTGGGTATGTCAACACCAGAAACCATGGTCTCTGGTTTGGGAGGCTCAGGTATCTATCACTCCTCTTGGGATTCGTCACAGTTGACTCCCTGAAGAGCCTCATGGGAAGGAAAACCCCAGCACCCACTGGCTGTTTGCAGCTACCTTCCGGTAGCTCTGGTAGCTCTGGATGAAATGGGAGCCCACAGATGATTCTGTTGTCACCTTCGTCTTCAATGCTCGCCCTCTGGGTGACGGATGTCCTCTCTGTGGCAATCACTGCCGTGGATCAAGGGAAGTGTAGAGCATGAACCCATGCTCTGGAGACTCAAGGAATTATCTGGCCCTGCCTGTCAACCACTGGTGCATCTTAGCCACAGAGGCTATCAAAGAGAGCAGCCTCAGCAGCCTGGTGAAATTTTTAATCTGACTTGCAATCCCCATAGAGATTTCCCACTTATTACCTGAAGCCTCAGAATGGCTGCTGTCCAGTGTGGACAAGTGGCACCCACCATACCCCTGGGCTGTTAAAACACTGGGCTCTCTGTGCCAGGTATCCTGTGCTTTGGTGATCTATCCCCAGGCGTGGGCTGTCTCTGCTGTGTCCCTGCAGCAGGATCTCAGTGTTTCAGACCTGTTCTGTTGGACCCGGCTTGTGCCTTCTTGTCATGTTTTATGAGGGCACATTCGCAATGAGTTGTGAGCAAGGCGTCTGAGAAGACCTCAACACACCACCCTTCTAAGAACTGGTTGTTGCTGTTTGGGCTTTGACCTTTTACGCTTCGCTGGTTCTGCCTGACCTTTGTCCCTTTTGCCAAATGATTGGCATCACCAGCTTTCCATCTAGACCGGGTGTTACATGCAGTCTTCCAACAGAAGGCTGAGGACTTCATCTTCTCCCCTTGCCTTCCCTGTCAAGTGAACACAACTGCTCGCCTGAAGGGATGGCAGCCGCCATACTGCCTCTCTGCACTGTCTCGGGCTTCTGGATCCACACCCCACCCCGGACTGAGGAGATGGGAGCCTAGCAGGAATATCAGAGACCTCACAGCCTAGAAGACCACGCACAGTGATGGGCTCCAGCCAGGTGGTTCTGGGTTCAAGAATTCCCCCTTTTATGGCAGAGAGTGAATAAACCGGGGTTGCAGTGGGGAGGATCCAGTTAGTTAAATTTAAAAGAAAATTGGCAGGACTTAATTTTCTGTGCATTTTCTGGGTCTGAGAGGCTTGTTTACACTGGCAGTCACTCCCCAGCTTTGCCATTCCTACGTTTTTTCCCGGCTGGGCACATATGGCGTCGGGTACCAGTCTGCTGCCTCTGTTGGTGTTTTCTACTGTAAAGCATCTCCCCACACTTGGCAGAGAGCGGGTTATGAGTTCTGAGTGGGGACAAGCAAGGGTTCCCCTCTTCCACCACTCTGCCCTCTGGGAAGTTGCTGCTGGGGAGGTGAGCATGATAGATGAGTCGTCTTCCCAAGAGCAGGGGCATCGTGGGGGTAGAGTTGTAAGGCCCAGCCCTGGACGTGTGTGTGTGTATGTGTGTGTGTGTGTGTGTGTGTGTGTGTGTGTGTGTGTGTATGTGTATACACAAATGCATTGCTGTCATTTACTGAGAAATTTTCATATAGTATATTCTGATCACTTTTTCCCTCCTCAGCTCCTCCCTGATCCTCTCTACCCACCCATTTATGCCCTTTCTCTCTCTTCTTAACAAAAAATAAGAATCACACACCCAAAACACAAAAACAGAAACAAAAATATGCAAACAAAAGACTCATTAGACAAAACACATACACACACACACACACACACACACGCATGCACGCATGCACGCACACGCACACAAATACACACACCCAAATAAAGCAAAATGAATGAGACAAACACTCCAAAAACACCTTTGGGTTTGTTTTGTGTTGAACAGCTATCCTTGCCAGACTTTTCAAGCTGGGACAGTAGGGAACCATTCAGCTTTGTCCATACTGACTGGTCCCGGGGGCCACAGGGCTGTGCTTTGGGGTTTCTGAAATAACGTGTCCTCACAGAGGTGCATCCAGTCAACATAGTGTGGATTGGTCCAGCTGCGGCACAGACAGGGTGCCTGGATGCTCCCCGATGTCGGTTTCCCAGATCTCCCATCACCAGCATTGCCAAAACATCTTTCCACACACTTCTGCCATGGTCACACGTGCTCGTGGTCGGTTAGGGTTATGCCCAGCAGAGCAGACTCCAGCCTTGCATGCTGCTTGCTGCCCTGCCCTTACCCTGGCTTCTCCTTCAGGGATACCCTGCCTCTCTCTCCTGAGTCTCTCCAACAGAGAGATCTCCCTGTCAGAGCTTCCACTGAGCTGCTGTCCCTACAGAACTATTCCCACTAACTCTCATATTTCTGAAAGACCATGAGGCAAAAGCTTGGGCTGTGCCAGCATGCCAAAAAAAAAAAAAAAAAAAAGCTCTCTCCAGCTCACAGGCGGTGGAGTGGGAGGGTTAAGACTGGCAGACTGGCAGCTGAATCTTCATTTGTTGGATTTTTGGTTCATTTGTGTATTGCCATATGGGGACTGAACCTGGGGCCATGCATATGACCATGTCAGGCAAGTGCTGCGCCACAGAACGACCTCCATGAGTCCTTATGTGTGATTGATCATTTCTGCATGGGGATGGAAGGATTAGCAATATCAGATGTCTAAAGGAGATTGCCCTATGCAACATAGGCTACCATTAGCCTGATATAACCCACTGCCAATTTCAGGTCAAAGCAGGCCTATCCAGGTCTTAGCACATGGAGCTGGTAACAAATTCCTGAATCCTAGAAACAAGAGCTTGGGAGGGTGGGGGACGGTGCTGGGCCCTCCCTCTGCATTTTTAGTTTTCGTTAATGCCAAGTAGGAGAAGACAAGAGCTATGCCTTTCCAGAGTGGCCCAGTGGCCTCTCCCAGCAAGGCTTTTCCCGTGGCATTGCCGAGAGATCCAGCCAGCAGGAGTGATGGGTCTGAACAGCATCCTCACATACTTTCTGCCTCACATAGCACTCTCAGCATTGAGTCCGCTAGACTGCTCCAGTTTGCTTCACTCCAGTGTTACGGAAACCCTGATCCCAGCTCATGTGATTCCAAAACATGAACTGAGGTTATCTCAGGTCAAGAAGGTAACTAACAGATTTTTTTTTTTTAGATCATTTCTCTTAAAGAAACACTCCACTGCTTGTTGGGTGCCCGTTTTCCTTGGCAGAACTGGGACTCTGGGTTAAGTCAGCTCCTTCCCCTTGGCTGGTCCAGCCCCACTCCTTGCCAACCCCCCACCCTACCCTGTCCTTCCCTAACCCCCCAGCCTGCTCTTCCCTCTCTGTAAGTTCAGCTCACTTATTCCCCCCTGCCTTCTCCCACTGCCCTGGCTCTTAAGAATCCCCCCTACTGGGAGAAATGCTCCTTGCCTAGGGTTTCATCATAAGTACTCCTGTTCCAAAATTGCTGTTCAGTTTAATCTTTGGGTGTGTGGCAGTCCTTCCAAGGTCCCCAGGCAGACCCACAGTCTTCCAGCATTGGCTCCTTCTCTGGACTCCTCCCTACCTAGGGTGCTCATTGGCCTGCCCGCTGCCACCCCAGCCATTGGCATGGCGAGTGCACTTCCTCCTACCTTACTGCCCAGCCCTCCTGCAGGGCACCAGTCTAAATCCTTACAGCTTTTCTATTTATAGCCTCACCTCCAAGCTGGAGAGCTTTTGCCAGGTGAATATTTATCAAGCTCCTTTCTTCTTCCTCGGCTCAGGCGTTTGAAGGGAGCCAGGCCTGAGATGCAGCAAGTACTGCAGACCCCCGCCCCCAAAGCTGCTGCAGGCCTGACTTCCTTCCCTTGATACAGTTCTGTCCCTTCAGCCTCCCCATTCTTTCTGCCTCCCCTGCAGAGGTGCCAGAATGCTCTCCTCCCCGCAACCACCCCCGTTGATACACTACACTGCGCTTGTCCACCCTCCTGATTCTCCTGTGGATCTAGAGCTCCTCTACAAGCCTCTGAACACTCACTACCTTTTCTTTTTAACTTTTTTAATTTATTTATTTTACATCCTGACTGCAGTTTCCCCTCCCTCCTCTCCTCCCAGTCCCCCCCTCCCCTCCACCTCCCCCACCCCATCCTCTCCTTCTCCATTTCTATTCAGAAAAGGACAGGTCTCCTATGGATATCATCCAAACCTGTCATATCAAGTTGCAGTAAGACTAAGCACCTCCCCCTGTATTAAGGCTGGGCAAGGCGACCAGACAAAAGCTAGCAAAAGAGTCAGATGTCTCCCCTGCTCCCGCTGTTAGGAGTCCCACAAAAAGACAAAGCTACACAACTGTCACATATATGCAGAGAGCCTAGGTCAGTTCCACACTGGCTCCCTGGCTGTGAGCTCCTATGAGTCCAGATTGGTTGATTCTGTGGGTTTTCTTACGATGTCCTTGACCCCTCTGGCTCCTACAATCCTTCCTCCCTCTCTTCTACAGGATTCCCTGATCTCAGCCTAGAATTTGGCTGTGGGTCTCTGTATCTGTTTCCATCAGTTGCTGGGTGGAGCCTCTCTGATGACAATTGGGCCAGGCACCAATCTGTGTGTAGAGCAGAGTATCATTAGGCATCATTACACTGACTTTTTTTTCTCCAGTTGTGTTTGGTTCTATCCTAGGTCTCCGGGTCATCCAGCCTCTGGGTCCTGGAGCTCCAGGCAGTGTCAGGGGTGGGCTCACTCTCCTGGCATGGGTCTGAGGCTAGAACAATCATTAGTTGTCCACTCCCACAATCCCTGCATCACCCTTACCCCAGCACATCCCATAGGCAGGACAGACTGTAGGTAGAAGGTTATGTGGCTGGGTTGGTGTCCCAACCCCTCCACTTGAAGTCCTGCCTGGTCACAGGCCAGTTCAGGCTACAAACCCCCTATTGCTTGGAGTCTTAGCTAGGGTCATCCTTGTAGATGCCTGGGAGTTTCTCTTGCATCAGAATGCTTATTTTAATTATTGAAGAGCTAGTAGAAGACCCCTGAATTGTTTCTGTGTGTTGTTGTTGAAGGATTTGCTAGAACTCCCCCACTGGGTTAAAAGTCAATGTATACATACTCAAGTATTAAGGGGCCAAGCCCTTGTCTTGGAGTCACACCCTGGTGTGATTCACTTCTTCTGAACCTGTACCCTCTGCAGCAAGCAGGCATTCAAACCATCGAGTGTGAGCAGATGCATCACACAGGGCAGAGCCACAGACACATCTCAGGAAAAACCTCACCTCTTCCATGGCACCTTCCTTGCTTTGCTTCTCTTTCTACTTGCTCAGTCATCGAGAGTCTGCAATCTTGCTGTCTGGTGACTTTTCTCCCCCTTCCAGCACCGAGGTGTGAACAGGCTTGAGGACTTTGCCCCAGGTGACTCCTCAGATCCTCTACAAAGTGTGCTCTTGAAGAACTCCACAGACAGGGTCACAGGACTCGTGGCTTGTTTCGGCTGTAGTTTCATCAATGCTTAAGCACAAGGCAGGGACAACGCCTTTAGCCAGGGATGCAGCATCTGATCCAATACTAAGCAGCTGCTATGCAGCAAAGTGCAATATGCTGACTGCTTGAGTCTAAATGTCAACAAGTTAGGGCATAGACTTCTACCTCTTTGGGCTTAAGTCTGAGGAAGGGTGTTTGAGAGCAGACACTGGCTTGTTACTCACAAGCCGCACATCCCGTGGTTAGCATTGACGGAAGCATGCTAACCCCAGCCTGAGGGCATCGGGTCTATGGTCAGGCCTTTCCTCTGTCACAGTGTGGTCTTTTAGACTCATTTCCTGGTTCATCACCATAGAACATCAGGAATAACGTCAAGGACAGAAGCCACCTCAGCTTTTCCATCATCAAATGAGCTTCTGAGAGAAAGCCCCACGTGGGAAGAGAGCACAGGACTGGGTGCACGGTAGAACCCTCTGAGTGGGCCTGCATGGGTGCTTACAAGTGGGAGATACTTGTACAAAGATTAATCCACTTCCTGGGCTTGATAACCTCATACTGAAAAATGGGAGTGACCATGACTCTTAGACATGGTGACCATTGCAAGAGTGTCTGGGACGGTTACCCTGTTGACCGTTCATCCTCAAGACTTACTCTAAGGAGCACCGGTCCCCCCTTCCTGTCCACAGCCACCCTAAAATAGGCCTGTGTTTTTACAATAAAAACAAAACCAGCAGGTGACATAAGGGCTGTGGTTTAGCCTGTGTAGCAAATGTTTGAGCACATGATGGCTCCAGCTGAACCTGCTGAAATGGAAGTGGGAAGATAAGTCTTAATGGCAAAAGTGAAGGTTTAGTCTACAGTGCCAATGTGTCTATAAGATATAAATAATCTATCAGGAGGGCCAACATTAATAGATCAGTCTGAAGGCTCCCCATGTCTTGGAAGATTGTGCTTTGACTGTCAGATAGAGACTGATTCTTCTGTTGACTTTGTGTTCATCTGACCTTTCCTGCATGAAGAGGCTTTCCCATTCCCGTGACAGTAAGGCCTCCATTCCTTTCTGGGCTGCCTATAGGTCTGAGTGACAGGCTTATGTCACCACCAACGCCCTCCAATACCACTCCTTTGCTTCTATATTCATGGCTCATCTGAACGGCTGCTAAATGGTTCCTGGGAAATGCCAGTCCTTTCTTGCTGCGACATCGCAAAACTAAGTGTAGAATTTCACTTCGTACCCACAGCTTCTCTCAGCTCCTTCTCTGAGCTGAAATATTTCCTATGCAGACATAGCTTGACCCATCAGCTTTTCTACCCCTCGGGTTTTTCACTCATCCAAGACTCCATTCCTGCAAGCACTCTTCCTGTATGAATGTTTGCTTGTTGGTCATACAGCCCCTTCTGGGAGGTGAGCTTCAAGCTGCTAGACTATGTGGTCTCTTTGCCAAACTCTAGCATCTAGAGTGTCTGGTACATAGTTGGCATGCAACCACTGACTGGTCAAAAGAATGAAAACATAAGGAAGATGTGCCCACACATACATAGAGGAGCATGGATGGTTGTCTGTATCTTAAGACAGCTTTGAAGCTGAGCCTGGTTGAGTGGCGTGCAGAAGCTGCTCCTTCAGCTCCAGAACTGTCAGGAGCCCAGACGAGAAGATCAGCCTGGCTTCCTGTTTGTGTCCGTGCCCCTTAAAGGTGCTGACTCCACGAAGACCATTGTGTTGTTTGTGTTTGTGTCTGTACGCCAGAGAGTTGACTTCCTTGTGGCTCCTTGGACCTTTAAGCACAGGGTTTTCTTCTTGGTGTTTGAAACTGTGATCACTTTTAATTCAGTTTGTCCTAACTGATAAAGATAGGCACGTGCTTGTACTTACAGGGTACTAAGTGATACTTCAGTAGGTATATGCATCCTGTAATGTATAAGTCAGATTAGACACATCTCCTCAAACATATTGAATTACTTTATGCTTAACTATTATTTCTTATAACTTTTTGAAACGTACACTATATTATCATTATTTCTAGTTGCCCTACTGTGTGCCAGCACATCAGAACTTCTCTTTCCTAACTGTCACTGTGGCCCATGGACTGACCTCTCCTTCTCTCTCTTTCTCAAACTCTCTTTAGCCTCTGGTAACCATCATTCTCCTCTCAACTCCTGTAACATCAATGTCTTCAGATTCAGAAGATGAGTGAGATCCTAAGGCATGTGTCTTTCTGTGCCTGGGTTATTACATTAAACAGAGTAATCTGTTCTATCCACATTGCCACAAAGTTACAAAATTTTTTATTTGTATGGCCCAATAGTATTCCTTTATGTATATATCCTTCGTTTTCTTTATCTATCCAGCTGTTGATAGATACTTAGGTTGATTCTACGGAGTGGCTATTATTAATGATGCCGCGGGGAACGTGGGAGTTCAGGTGTCTCTGTGACATGCTGACATTTCTTTAGGTACATACCCAGGCGCGGGCTGCTGTGTCACGTGAGTTCTGTCTCTATCAGGAATGTCCTACTGTGAGGAACAGCTGTACCAGTTTACATTCCTACCAACAGTATGCAAGGGTTCCCAGTCTGTGCATCCTCATGAGCACCTACCTTGTCCTTTTTGCTCTCCTTGTTCTTCTTAATGAAGTGGCAATGGTTTGTGTTTCCCTGGTGACTGGCGATGCTGAGCATACTTTCATGTCTGTTCTTGTTCCTGTACATTCTTGTTATTCCGATGTCTTCTCTTGACAGGTGTCTGGGTCTACAGTCCATTTTCAGTCTAGTTATTTTTTGCAGTTGAGTTTTTGGCATTCCTTGCAGATTCTGTGTTTTAACCTTTCCTTAGATGTGTGGTTCACAAATGCTTTTCTCCCAATGGATAGGTGGTCTCCTCACTGTTTCCTTTGCTACGTGGAGGCTTATCAGTTTGCTCTAATCCTATTGGGCTTTATTTCCTGTTCTTTGAGGACCTTGTCCTACCCCCTCCCATCCATTATAATATCCTGAAGCGTCCCTTTTATTATTTCTTCTAGTAATTTCATACTTTCAGATCATGCAGTTAAAAATTTAGTACACTTTGAGTTGATTTTAACCAGTGAGAAGTAGGAGTCTATGGCATCCAATTTGTCCAGCACCATTTATTAAAATGGTCATCCTGTGCCTAGTGGTATTCTTAGCAACCATGTAGAATTTCTGCAGGCTAGGGTGTGTGGTTTATTTCTGTGTTCTTGTTCTGTTTCTTTGGTCTCTGTGCCTGTTTTTGTGTCGGTCTACACTGCTTTGGTTACAGGAGTTTTGCAATATGCTTTGAAGCTAGGTAGCATAATACCTCTGGCTTTGTTCTTTTGCTCAAGGTGGCTTTGGTGAGTCAAGGTTGGGCGTATGAAGTTCTAATCATTTTCCCTTTATTCTTGTCCAGTCAACAATTCCTACCTCTAAATCTTTCTTTCTGAGCAGAAAAGACTATGTGAGGAGCCTTGGGTGACCTGGTCCAGGTCCTGGCTAGGTAGTAGTGAGCCACAGGTAGATGTGTGGCAAGCATGCTGTGGGCACAGGGTGTGCATGTGGCCAGCACTGAAGCATGGGTCCAGATGGAACACTGTGGTAAAGTCTTTGCCTGCAGCGCCACGTGATTGCCAGGCCCAGATGTTGGGAGCTAAACTGGCTTACCTGCCTTCCTTCCTCCCTTTCTTCCTCCCTCTCTTCCTTCCTTCCTCCCTTCCTTCCTCTCTCTTCCTTCCTTTCTTCCTTTCTTCTCTCTGTTCTCTCCCTGCCTCCTCCTTTCTTCTCCCAATGCCATTCACTCTAAAAGTTTAGGAAGAAACAGATAACATGTTTTTGGTAGTAAAAATGACTGTACAGTACTCATAATATCTGTACTTAAGGTCTGCTATGTGTTTCTGCAGCTCCAGGACTCACTTCCCACAAAATAAGGCTAGCATTTCTGTTTCTTTGGGGTCTGAACCATTGGGGTCAAGAGCGACAATACCCAGCTCTTACAATCAAAGTACAATATTGCAAATGATATTTCTCATCTCTTTTAAATGACCTGTTAGCACCAAACATTAGAGGCTCCTCTTCTAGGACAGTTAGGATCCATGAAACACTGACAAGAAAGAACAGACACACACAATACACTCAGTAAGGTTCAAACACATCCTGAGAGGTCACAGAGACACTGAGGATCCTAGGAAAGCAAGAAGTTATCCCAGGTGCACCTGCCCTGCCTCAGAGGGAAACTGAATCAGGTGGCAGGTGACGTAGAGAAGCACAATATGGAGCCATTGACACCGCAGGGGTGAGGAACAGACCTCTGAGCCCTCCAGCTCTCCCCGAGCACCATGCGACAGTCACAGGGAACCTGTGTTGAGGACACATCGTCACATGCTCTTGAACATGTCAAATCTTGCTTTATGAACACCACACAGCTTCCACCGTCCCCCTTTCCCCCCTTAGAATTGGACAATGGCTTCTGTTTTCACACATCTCAGAATGCTTGGTGTGAGACGCACATTACATGCCCCTAAGTGTAGCATGAATCTTAAAAGTTCTTATTAATAAAATCAAACCTGAGTCAGGTATTGGGGTGAACACTGGAAGATCAGAGAGACAGAACAAGCCACAGCTACCTCACCTCAGCTGGTCCTGTTTCCTCAGACTGGAAGCCTCTGAGTCCTCATCCAGAATGAATCTCAGCTGAACTGTGCTGCTCGAAAACCTGAATGCTTAACCAGCCAAATGCTTAACCAGCCAAATGCTTCTAGTTCCTGGTCCTCACGCCT
>CABHPH010131899.1:0-16629 GCA_902168325.1 Peromyscus nudipes | reverse complement strand
GGGGGGGGGGGGGCCAAGATCATGGGGAAATCTACAGAGACAACTGAACCAAGCTTGTAGGAACTCACGAACTTTAGACTGAAAGCGGTGGAACCTGCATGGGACCGGACTAGATTCTGTATAAGTGAGATAGTTGTGTAGCTTGGTCTGTTTGAGGGGTCCCTGGCAGTGGGATCAGGATCCATCCCTTGTGCATGAGCTGGCTTTCTGGAGCCCATTACCTACGGTCAGACACCTTGCACAGCCTTGATGCAAGGGGGAGGGTCTTGGCCCTTCCTCAACTGAATGTACCAGGCTTTGCTGTCCCCCATGGGAGGATTTACCCTTTTGGAGGAGGAGATGGGGGTGAAGGGAGGGGTGAGGAGGGGAAGGCAGGAGGGTGGGGGTGGGGGGAGCAGAAGGAGGGATGGGAGGAATCTATGGTTAGTATGTAAAATGAATAAAAATTTTTAATAAAAAAGTCAAGATTAAAAAAATTTACCTATGTTTTTTTCCTAGTTCAGATAATTGTGGACTTCTCTAATGGGTGTTGATTAGAGAAATTATAGAATGAGCTAATGTATAATCTTTGAATGAGTTCTTGCTAATCATTCAGTGGACATATTTATTGAACCACATTTCCCTAGAATATAAAATATGAATGGTTGTATATTGTTTTACTGTATATATCTAATGTAATATACCTGTTTTGTAATCAAAGCAAAAGCTATATATCATATATACATGTATATATACAATTAAACATCATGAGTTATGCATTATATATACATATATACATATATAAAATTCCCCTCAGAAAGTCTAAAAGCTATGAGACTAAATATTAACAGACCTCAATTTCAGTCCTGGCTCTCTCTCTGTCAAAAGCTGGTGACAGTTTGTGCATCTGTTGCTTGAGTTTTCCTGCCTGGCCCACGGTCAGGATAAATCTCTTTCACCTGCCAGTCCCACAGCCGCTCAGACCCAACCAAGTAAACACAGAGACTTATATTGCTTACAAACTGTATGGCCGTAGCAGGCTTCTTGCTAACTGTTCTTATATCTTAAATTAATCCATTTCTATAAATCTATACCTTGCCACATGGCTTGTGGCTTACTGGCATCTTTACATGCTGCTTGTCCTGGCGGTGGCTGGCAGTCATTCCCTCCCCCTTCCTGTTCTTTTTATTCTCTCTGTTAGTCCCGCCTATACTTCCTGCCTAGCCACTGGCCAATCAGTGTTTTATTAGCAACACATTTGCCATACAGAACATCCCACAGCATGCATCCCTTACCCTTACCCTTACCCTTACCCTTGTATTCTTTCATTTCTGAAAGTAAGGGGAGATTGGATCCTGCCTGCCTCAAGGAATCTACAGTTCTATGCAATATAATTTAGAGATGTCAGAAGCTTTTATGTCATTTATATAAAATTCAAGAGTTGTCTCTCTTTTTCTTTCACTTTGATCAAAGATGACTAAAACTGATAAAAACAATTTGTCCAATTTGTCATCATGACAAGGCTTTCCATCAACTCTGACCTAGATGCGTATCAAATACAACTTCTGATTTAACAGTCCACCAGTTACATTTAACCACTATAAAGTGTTCATAAATGAAACTTTTATTTTAGTTGATTCCACTTCAATAGAGATTATAGCTTTCCTTCCAGAAATGCATATAGCCTTAGCAAAATTGTGCTACCACATGTAAACTATTCTTATAAATATTTTGAATGATATAATTAAAGGAATACATACAACCAATGTTCTACTCATGTTTACTAGAAGGCTATTTTCCAAAGATAAATGATTCACTTTTTTACCTAGACTCCAATGGCTGAACTTAACTCTGAAGCATAGGAAACAATTGAGACAGCTCAGCAACGGTATTTATAATATTTGTCTTAATAAATAAGAAAGGAGAGATAGGAAGTAAAGGGAAATTGTGATCTTTATTATGTCATTTCTTGAAATCTGTTTCAAAAACTACTAAAGCATAAAGACAACGTTATGATGAAGCATAATGTTATGCTATGAAATGCAAAAAAAAGTCTTCTGTGAATTGCGTCTGTACATTCTGACTAAATTTATTCTAATTTAATCTTTCTGTAATTCTTCAAAAGGAAATTCAACTCTAAAAATGTGCTTTAAAGAAATCTGAGATGCTTCTGAGTTTTCTTATCATAGATAAAAGAAAATGTTTGCATGAGGGAAAAAAACAGAGGCACCACAAAGTTCTTATAATTGCTTCAGTTTGCCTGAATTATTAAAAAAAAAAAAACCACAACACATCACAACCACCCAGACACATCTTTTAAGAAGAATATAATTATGATAAATTTTTTCAAGTAGAGATTGTTTAATTAGTGGAAACTAGATTAATTTGCAGTAACTATTATAAAGCACTAGTTATGAAGAAACACAGAGTACCCTGAACAGACAGGACTGTGAAAACAGTAACAGTGTCAGGCAGCATTCTTAGAAATATGTGATGTATCAGAGCACTGTGCACTAATGAAGCATCCATTTTTTTTGAGAGGATTTAACCTTAAAGGGCACAACCACAGGTTACTCTTATCATCATGAAAAGAATGATAGTTAAGTCAGTGGTGAAGGCAGGTTTTCTTAAGAGTTTTCTATGTCAAGTTATACTATAATTTATATTAACCTATAATTTATACGGATTTTCATGCATTCAACTGAATGAATGGTTTTCTCAGAAAAGTGCTTCCATAATGCAGCTGAAGACTCAAGAACAGGCAAAAATTTACATATCTAATTTTATGTTTAAAAATCAACGTTAATAATTTAAACATATTGTTTCACACATTTGATTAAATTTACATGTCATACTCAAGGTATACATTAATCTACCAAAAGCATCCTTAGATCACTTTTTATCCAAACACCTTGCTTTCCATATGTACACACCTGTCAATTTGAAAGAGATCATGCAGATGCTCAGTTTCTCTGAATTTGTCAAATAATTTTCATTTTAACAATATTACTTTTTCTGACATATGAATATATTATATATATTTCCTTCTTTACTTATATGGAAGTAGTATTTTCTTAGCTTCTGATATTCAGATGTTTTACATTTCTGTTCCCTTGTGGGGGGGGTCTGTGTGTATATATGTGAGCATGTGGAGGTTAAAGCTTGATATCAGAGCCTTCCTCAGTCATTCTCTGCCTATTCTCTAATGTGGGGGTCTCTTAACTGAACCCCGAGTTTGTCAATGTGATTAGTCTGACTTGTCAACTTGCTCTAAGGATTTCCTCTGTCTTCTAAGTTCTGGAATTACAGACAGGCCACCAACCCACCAACATGTACTTCTTGAAACTAGCTCAATTTGCTGAACACAGTGACGTCCAGTAGTATTCCATTTCCCTCAAAATGTGTAACCATGGTCTTTAGGACTGAAAAAAAATATGGATCCAATTTCCAGTCTTCATGCTTCCTGTTGTTCAGCAAGAGCTTTGACTACTGAGCTGTCTATGTATATTCCCTTAAAATCTCTAAGTATTATGTGTCATGATGCAATTGTAAGTCATATTTTCACTGCAATCTTCAGCTTTTGCATTTCTAATTAATTATATTTTTATATAGGCCTTTTGTTCTGTGACCTTCTACATTTACTAGTTAGTCCTATCAAGTTTTTAGCTCATTTACTTGTATCAGAGAAGAAACAAGATCATGCATTGTTCAAACAGATGATTTAGTCATCCTTTATAAACTATAGTTTTTCTCAAATTCCTAAACTAGGATTCCACATAAAATCATTGATAAAAAAATGGAGAAGAGGATATTCTTGTAATATTCTGTTTTGTGCTGGTGCACACCTTTAATCCCAGCACTTGGGAGGCAAAGGCAACTGGATCTCTGTGAGTTTGAGGCCAGTCTGGTCTATACAGCTAGTTCCAGGACAGCCAAGGCTACGTAAAGAAACCCTGTCTCTCTAAAAACCAATGTGTGTGTGTGTGTGTGTGTGTGTGTGTGTGTGTGTGTGTGTGTGCGTTCATTCATTACATATATTCATCCCTGTTTGAGGGAAATAGCATTATATCTTTCAGCATAGACAACAGCAACAGCTATGGGTTTTCCATGGTTTCTTTCCATCATATTGAGAAAGACAATTTCTAGTCCTAGTTTGATGAATTTTTTTGTTAATTTTTCATTATTTTACTTGACTTTAAATTTTTTCATACATATATAGTATGTTGAATATATTCTCCCCATTCGCCCCCTGTCCTTTGGTGTCATCCTCTCTATTACCCCTCTTTGTTAAACTGAAAATCTCACTTCTAATTTCATGTAATATGTACAAAAATTATTTCTGTTATAAATACTAGGAACTTATCCCTAATAATAATGAGAAAGCATGCATATTTGTCTTTCTGAAGCTAGCTTAATTTGCTTACTATAATTACTTTCAGTAGTATTCCATTTTTGTTTCAACTACATAATCATGATCTACGGATGAAAAAAATCCATTTTGTGTATATGCCATATTTTCCTCACTCATCCCTCTGTGCATACCTAGATTGGGTCCACAACTTAGCACAATGAAGTAGAAGTCTCTCTGTAATATGCTCACTCTGAGACCTTTGGACACATATTGGGAATGATTCTGTTGGGTTATATACTAGATCTATTTTCAGTTTTTAAGAAAGCTCCATACTGGTTTCCAACCTCTGAATGACTTGACATTCCCATGAGCAGAAGATGGTGCTGCCCTTTTGTCCAGATACTCAGAAGCATCTATGCTTGTTTCCTGAGTGATTGCCATTCTGACAGGCTGAGATTAAGTCATCATGTATTTTTAACTGTTATTTCTCTGATTGCTAGTGAGACTGACATTTTATATGTTTACTGGCCAATTAGATTTCATCTTTTGAGAACTGTGTTCATTCAGGAATCCATGTATTGAATGGGTTGTCTTATTTTTTATTTAGTTTCATGGGTTCATTGTATACTTTAGATAGTAATAGATGTATATGTAGCAAAGATTGTTCTCCCAACCTATTGGCTGTCTCTTCAATAAACTAACTGGTTCCTTTGCTGTAAAGGATTATTTAGAATATTTATCCTATTTTTGAGATTTACTTAAATTACATTAGTTGTTTTCATATTATAATTATATCATTCCCTCCCTCCCTTTCCTCCTGCCAAAGCCTCCTATAAACATCCTTGCTCTCTTTAAAATTCATGGCCTCTTTTCTAATCAACTGTTCTTACATTCATATATATAATTATATATAATATATATTCCTCTAAATATATTTAGGATTATATGTAGATATATATTCCTAAATATAATCAGCCTAGTCTGTATAATGCTACTTGTATGTATATTTGGTTTTGAATAACCAATTAGTGTACTACTCCCTGGAAAAGACTATTACTCCTGTTCTCTGCATTCCTTAGTTGCCTATAGTACTTTGTGTATGGTTGAGGCCTTGTGGACTTTCCTCTGTCCATTTTGGCATGACTATTGTTGTTCTTGTTCATTCAGCTATATTAAGGCCATCACATTGGTGAGCCTTTATGGGCGTAGCTTCCAACAATACTAGGAGACACAATCTCCCAGCAAACTTCCTGATCCTCTGGCTCTTACATTCTTCCCAGCCCCTCTTCTGCAATGATCCCTGAACCTTGGGTGTGGGAATTGTTTTGTACATGTATCCACTGGGACTCTGCTCCACAACTCTGCATTCTGGTTGATTATGGTTTTCTACAATGGTCTCCGTCTGTTGCAATGATGAATTTCCTTGATAAGGGGCGAGGACAACACTTATCTGTGAGTATGAGCATAAATATTTAGAATGTAGTAGGGGATTATGCTAGTTTAGTAAAGTAGTGGTTGTAGATTCTCCTCCAAAAGTTCTACTTCACTAGCCCTGAATAGTTGGCGAGGTTTCCAGGACCAGGCATGGTTTCTCTCTTGTTGAGCAGGTTATAAGTCCAACTAAAAGACGTACTGGTTACCACCAAGGTATATGTGCCACTACTGTGTCCTCAGGGGGTTATTGTGCCATGTTGGTCTTGGTCGTGGTTCACAGGCATCATTGCTAATCAAGACTGGTTTGTTGTTGTTGTTGTTGTTGTTGTTGTTGTTTGCTTCCCTCTGTTGGTAGCTTGCATGGCATCTTCTGGTAAGATGAAAGCTAGTCTTCAGGGAAGTGGCTTTCAGGCTACTTCCAGCTCAAGGGTCTCTGGATTGCTCCTTCTAAATAAATATATATATTTAGATGATATATATTTATATATATATATATATATATGATTAAGAAGGATTGGCTGTAGAACTTCTTTAAATGACTAGTAGAATTCTGGAGTGAATCCATCTGGACCTGGAATTTATTTTAGCTGGAAGGCTTTTTATTACTATTTCAGTCTCTGTGTTATGTGTCTGTTTAGATTGCTTTCCATCTTAATAGAGTACAGGATTTTAAAATATTCCTTTATAATATTCTAAATTTCTTTGGTGTCTGTTGTAATGTTTCCCTATTTGATTTTTTGTTGTTGTTGCTGTTGTTTGTTTTGTTTTGTTTTGTTTTAATTTTGGTCCTCTCTTTCCTTTTTTTTTTGTTTGTTTGTTACTTAGACCAAAAGTCTGCCAGTTTCATTGATCATCTCAAAGAACCAGCTCTTAGATTCATTGATTCTTTGTATTATTTTCTTTGTTTCTACTTCATTGATTTCTATTTTGTTTCTGATTATTTCTTGCCAATGACTGAGTTTGTGTTTGGTTTGTTCTTTTGCCAAATTTTTTAATTTTATAAATAAGTTATTTATTTGTGGTCTCTCTAATTTTCTATTATAGGCACTCCAAGCTATAAAATTTCCCTTGAAGGGCTGCTTTCAATGTGTCCCAGAGGCTTCATTTGTTGTGTGTTGGTTTTCATTTAGATCCAGGAATTTTTTTCATTTCTTTCTTGATTTCTTCTTTGACACATTCATCATTCAAGTAATGAGTTGTTTAATTTCCATGAGTTTTGTATTTAATAGAAATTTATTGCTGTCAACTTTAAGTTTTATTGCATTGTGGTCAGATAGGATATAAGGAATTCAATCTGTTGAATTTGTAAAGACTTGTTTTGTGTTCCAGGATGTGTTCTGTTTTAGACAGGATTTATTTGCAGCTGAGTAGAATGTGTATTCTTTGGTGTTTGGGTAGAATATTCTGTAAATATCTGTTAACTCCATTTGATGTATGATGTCAATTAATTCTGATGTCTCTCTCTTTCCCTCTCTCTGTCTCTCTGTCTTTCTGTCTCTGTCTCTCTCTCTGTCTCTCTCTCTCTCTCTCATCTGGTCTCTCATCTGGTGTGAAATCACCTACTACTATCCTTAAAATTAAGATGTGCTTCTTGTAGAAATTAGATTGGTGGATTTTGTTTCTTGATTGATTCATTCAGTCAACCTGTGGGTTTTTGGGTTTTGGTTTTATTGTTTTTTGGTGTTTTTTTTGTTTTTAATTGGAGAAATGAGTCCACTGATATTTAATGTTATTAATGTGTGTTAATTGCAGTCACCATGTTGATTTTGGGTGGTAGTATTTGTTTTTTCAGTGGTACTCTGTGTTTTAATAATTGTGGATTCCTATTCCTTTCCACAGTCTCTCAGTTATATGCATTCTTCTCTTCAGTATGTTCACTAGAGAGTGTTCTTGTGATATTTTGGTGAAGAAACAGTGGCAGCATTTGCCCTTGTCTGAAGAGTCTGCCTGAGGTTAAAGTGAAGAATTTTGGATTAATTTCGTTGACAGAAGACATCTCAAACAGCCTAGTATAGATCCTGTCATGTGGATATTAGTAGTACCTCTAATGAAGATTTATAATGAAAAGTAGCAAGTTGAGCATGGTAAATTACAAAAAGTATATTTTCAGGAGAAAAAGAGCACCAGGAAGAAGAATGGAGCTCAGTTCTTTGTTCAAGGAGATAAACAGGTTTTTTAAAATAAAATGGAATAAAGAGAGTGATGACCTCAGGGCAAGATCTCACTCAGCTTATGAAAAGGAATTAAAGAAAAATTTAGAGCCAGGTGTGGTGGTACATGCCTCTAATCACAGCACTGGGAAGGCAGAGGCTGGTAGATCTCTGAGATAGAAGCCAGCCTGGTCTAAAGATCAAATTCAAGGACAGCCAAGGGTAGGCAGTAAAGGAAAACAGAAAGCCAGTGAAGATGTAGTCAAACAAGGGGGCCATGTTCCAGCCAAAGTAAGCAGCAGAAGATGGCAGCTTCAGCCACATAGTTCTGGCTTTAGATTTAAGGATAGAAGAAACAGGTTATAAAAGTTGCCTCCCTGACTAAGAACAGCAGCTGAAGCCAGGCATGTGTCAGAGGTGTCCCTGAATGAAGGCCTAGTAAACAGGCAATTGTGTGAAACTGTGAAGTTGCTGCCTGGATTGCCTTAGAGAACCCAAGATATTAGAGATACCAGAGTTGTGGGATACCTGCCAAGGACAGCTGCTCACAGGGAATGGAACCAGCGCAAGAAAAAGAAGTGTGTTGCAGTCAACAAAGCTGAATGGAGTTGGAGATGTTGAGAGCATTTTGACATCAGGCATGGAGATACAGAGTCTGGAGTTTGCCCAGCTGGCTTTTGGTCTTGCTTCGGTCCAGCATTTCCTCATTATGCTCCCTCCCCTGTGTTTTGGAATGGTAATGCATATCCTGTGCCATTATATGTTGTAAGTATGTGATCTGCTTTTTGATTTTGATTTTTAACAGGTGATTACAGTTAAGAGATTGTCAGGAGATTCAAAAGAGATTTTGGAATTTGGACTTTGAAATAAGTGTGAGACTGTTATAGACTATGAGGACTTTTAAAGTTGGATTGAATGCATTTTTTTTGTATTATGATATGGCCATAAGCCTTTGAGGGACAGGAAGTAGAATGTGGTGGCTTGAAATAAAATGGCCCCCATTGGAGTGGCACTATGAGGAAGCATTTGTTGAAGGAAGTGTGTCACTGTGGAGGCAGGCTTTTAATTGTCTTTTCTCAAGCTTCCCTCAGTGTGACAGTCAGTTGACTTCCTGTTGCCTGCAAGACGTAGCACTCTCAGCTCCAGCACCATGTCTGCCTGCATGTTGCTCTTCTTCATGATCATAATGGACTGAACCTCTGAAACTGTAAGCAAGCCACCCCAATTAAATGTTTTCTTTATAAGAGTTGTGATGGTCATGGTGTCTTTTCACAGCAATAAAAACCCTAACTAAGACAGTTGAGAAGGGATGTGGTGGGTCACATTCACAAGCTAGACCCTGGAAAATGATGTGAGAGGTCTGACAGGGAGGAAAAGTGAGAATATTTTTTAACATAAATGGTCATTGAAGTTTTTCAGTGTATTTTTTAGCACATTTTTATTGATTAATTCTCATATATTAAGCAATCTTATATTTCAGAACTCTGATTATCTAATAGTAGTATATAAAAATACATTTAGATTTTATTGTATTCATCCTTTAATAGTTTAATGTATCTCTCTAACTTGAGCCTACCTAAAATTTATCAATCTTAATAACTTCCTAATAACTAGAAGTTATTAGGTTTTTTTTCAGGTTCTATTTTTTTGTTCCACTGGATTTCAAGTATGTTTTTGTTTTCTGAAATAACACTTAAACTGCTGACTTGCAATATGGTATACAGGGAAAATCACCAATTTCAAAGTTATAGTAGACTTAGGTGCTAAACTTGAAGTTATAGGTTTTTATTACTCTATTTTTCTATTAATAAATGAAGGAAATAATGATTAACTTATGTGAATATGTTAACTAGATTACTGAAACTAAAAGTAGCTCCAAGTTTCTTTTTTGATTATGAGATCAAACAAAAGGTAGGCTATTTAAAATTAAAATAAGTATTAATAGATATATTAATAAAATGTGATTAAGGAAAAATCATAATTCCAATAACAACCATTGTATCTAGTTCCTCATCAAGCAAAGTTTGTAAATTGCTTTAAGTCAAACACAAAAATATTAAAGACCATCTTAGTCTTCTTTCACAACTACATGGTGTGTATTAACTAGGAAATAAAAATCATCAATCACTGTCCTCTTCTACTGAATTTACATTTACACCATCATTCCATCAATCAGTGATAAAATTATGCATCATCATTGTATTCAACTTTAATGAATTTTCAAGCCCTAAAAGTATAGATTATGTAATAATTACTATGGCTAAAATTAATTATTTTCATGTGATTAAAAATTATGATCATTTGGGAGAGTTTTTTGCTTGTTTGTTTAGTTTTTTGAGACAAGGTCTCTCTATGTAACCTTGTAGCCTTCGGTGTCCTGGAACTCACTACTGAAATCAGGTTGTCCTCAAACTCACAGAGATACATCTGCCTCTGCCTCCCAAGTGCTGGGATTTAAGGTGAATGTCACTATACTGGGCTTGGGAGGGGGGTGGAATTTTTTTACTTTAATTTTACAGGAAAACTTTTTAACTTTTTGTTGATTCTTTGTGGATTTCACCTCACGCATCCTGATTGTGGTGGTATTGTGTTCCCCAAAATATTGTGCACCCTAATAAACTTATCTGGGGTCAGAATCAGAACAGCTACTAGATACAGAGGCTAGAAAATGGTGGCATTCACGCCTTTAATCCTAGCATTCCAGAGGCAGAAATCTGTCTGGATCTCTGTGAGTTCAAGGCCACATTGGAAACAGTCAGGCATAGCAACACATGCCTTTAATCCCAGAAAGTGAGCCTTTAATCCCAGGGAGTGATGGCAGAAAGCAGAAAGGTATATAAGGCGTGAAGACCAGAAACTAGAAGCTTTTAGCTGGTTAAGCATTCAGGCTTTCAAGAAGCAGTTCAGCTGAGATTCATTCTGGATGAGGACTCAGAGGCTTCCAGTCTGAGGAAACAGGATCAGCTGAGGAACTGGTGAGGTGAGGAAGCTGTGGCTTGTTCTGGTTTTCTGATCTTCCAGCATTCACCCCAATACCTGGCTCCAGGTTTGTCCTTATGAATAAGACCATTTAAGATTCCTGCTACAACCGATCCCATTCATCTTTTCATCTCCCCATCCCTTCGTATCTGCCCTCTGCCCTATGTAACACCCCCCTGAAATTAATAAAGTTTAAAAGAAAAATCTCATTGTGGAACCTGTAGTGTGGCCCAGTGAGTCACAAAGTGTACCCTTTAGTCCATTTATCTTTACTTGCAAGTGTTCATTGCAATGAGTCAATGGTCTGGCTTGAGGCCTCTGGCTTCTGCTGCACTATTAATACTAGGCCCTCACTGGGACTCCTCTTGGACATCCTTTTGTTGCCCTGAGTCACAGAGATCCTGCAGCTTTGGATCTGCAGGACAAGCCCCTTCACATACTCCAGCAGTTCATGGATGGGGTAGATGTTGGCGTGGGCCAGCTCATACCCTGGTTCTAGGCCTGAGTGGTAGCTGAGTTGGTCAGCCCTCCAGCTCTTTGGGAAAGACTTGGAAATGTCATTTTTCCCTAATGCGTTTCTCATCTAAGTTCTCCCAATGAAGATTAGTGTGGGGGCATTAGAGACTCTGTGGCTATCTGGACAACAGGCTGGGCCCCTACTCACTGCCCTGAATACTGACCTCCTAAAGGTTTCTTCTCTGTTTCTTTTCTTTCAAAATCTCTTTCTTTTCAGCTATTTTCCTTCTTATCCCTAAAAATGTAAAATCTCAAGGCAAATTAATTTCTTATTTAAGTGAAAAGCACCCTAACAAAGGTGGGGGGGCATCAAACCATAAAAACCTTTTACATATTTAAAAAAGGTCATGGACTTTAGAATAACTTGTGACTCTGCATGCATTTCTCTGTTCTTTCATTGGCTATTATACCCACCAGAGTGTAAACTCTACATAGTGAGATCTCTTTTCTTATTTTCATAGAGTCTCATAAACTACACCTGAAACTATTTGCAGCGTAGTATTTCTTGTCTGTGATAGTTAACATTAACTGTCAACTTGATAGAATCATCTGAAAGACAAGCTTTTGGGCATACCTGAGAGAGACTATCTAGATTATCCATTGTGTTCATTAAATAGAAGGATCCCCTCTGACCAGCAGGCTGATTAGAGAGCTAAGAACAAATACTCATCACTTCCTGCTTCTTCACTGTAGATGCAGAGTGTCCAGCTGCCTCAAACTCCTGCCAGCAAAACTTCTTTGCTATGGTGGACTGCATTCTTGAACTGTGAGCCAAAATAAATCCTTTCTCCCTTAAATTGCTTTTGTTGTATTGATTCAACAGAGAAATAACAAAATAACAATACAATCATTGATTTATTTTGCATGGTGACATTTCAGCCTTTTTCAGAGAATTCTTATTTTCTGAGCAAAAAGAATACCACCAATCATTTCAGTTTTGTAAAGTGTTCTATTAAATTACCACATTTTAATGACTAGAACAGATAAGTTAACCCATAATTGTATGGGTAAAAAGTTTGTTAGTCTCAGCTTGTGTGTTTGTTTCTCAGAAGGTCAGAACAAAAGCTTCTGAGGAGACCTGTTCTTTTATGGAGGGTCCAGAAGAGTAGTCATTTTAAGACTCAGATTTAATAAATTTGAGTTCTTGACTAGGACCCAGTTTCATCTGAGTTCTTGACTAGGACCCAGTTTCTCTCAGGGAATCTTCCCTCACCACTTTGTTTTGGCCCCTTTCTTTTGTCCTCAGTAAAGGCAAGCTCACACATCTCCACAGTTCTGCATTGTCTCCCTCTGCCTCCCGCTTCTGTGGCACACCTCTTGTTAACAATTCTGCCTTCTTCGTAAGGATTATGTGGTTCAATGAGACCATCTGGGTAGCCCTCCTTATTTTAATAGCAGCAAACTATCAGTCTTTAATTCCATCCATAAAATCCCTTCACCAGGTAAAACTTGACACGTTCACAGTTCGGAAATTAAGGACTAGGCATCCAGAAGGAAGCCATTTTTCTCCCATAAAGTAGTGATTTGAAGCAATCAGTTGCTTGGCTTTTATAATATTCTAAATATACCAGTTCCTCAGATTCAACCAAACATTCCCAGGTTCTCTCAGCCATCCTGCAGGCATACTTTCAGATCCTCTGAAAAGCAGAGAAGACATTTGAAGGTGTGTTTTCATTATTTGTTACTGACACAGGTTCACTTCAATTTATACTTAATAAAACCTTATGGCTGAGGTATGAGAACTGTTCAGAAAAGGTGCAATGAGATGGAAAACTGTCTTTCTGAACTTTTTCTCACACTAAGAAAAGAAAAATCATTGTATAGTTCAAACAGATAGGAATTGTTACAATCTCTGAAAGAATGTACCCTGCAATGAATTTAATTTAATCTTTATGAAATAACTTGAGTGGAAAACATAGTTCACAAGGCCATGCTGAACAATGAATTTCATTTATACTAAGATAAAATGGTAAGAGAACAACTATAATCTCTACTTTATACACTGTACTGATGTTTGATTTTATGTAACACCATTTTTCTGCCAAGCAGTGAATGCAATTTTAAAGTTGTCAAAGTCAAAAACAGTTTAGAATACAAATAATCTCTGTTAAATTTAGGTTATATCACAATAAGGTCTCAAACTGTATCCTTCCAATTTTTTCCAAAAAAAATATATTTTTCTTGTTGTATTCTATTTCAAAAACCAAAGATTAGACAAACTTCAACACTACATTAACCAAGAAAATTAATCACATAATAGAAGTATTATAAAGTTATGAAGATAGAAACCATATTAAAAAGCTTTATTTGCAGTTAATCTCAATATATAGCAGCCCAGTTTTTTCATATATATATATATATATCTTACATTTTATCAGTGAATCTATAATTTGTGATTTTTTTATGAATTGGCCTGTACATCAAATTTACAACTTAATCAATACTTATCCTTAAAAGTGAAACAATTCCCATATAGATACTCACACAAAGAGGATTAATTTGATAACCATGATTTATAGAGAGATAGAAGATGACAGATGATAGATAGATGATTGATAGATAGACAGACAGACAGATGATAGATGATTGACAGATATAGATAGTAGATAAAAATCAACAACTCTGAATACACTGCAGCAGTAAAGCACAGCTCCTAGGTTTCTTGTGGCACATGGGGAACAGATGGGGTTAACCACACAGCTGCAAATACCTCCTAAACGACAGAAACAGTAAATCCAGTGGCTGTCCATTTTAAGGTACAAGTTCTACAAATTAAAAGCTTTATTATACAAATATATACACAATATATTTTTAAATTTTTGGATAGCTACTTATAAAAGCAAAGCAAAAAGTGCATAATAGACTAGTGTGCATGAAAACTGACAGAATGAGAATAGGCAAGATTGCTAAGGAAGCCTTCAGTCCAGGACATTCAGGAAAGAAGAAAACAAGTATGAAATACAGACTTAAGGGGTTCTAGAACTCCTTATCTGAGCAGGGTTCTTAGGTCTCTTCAATTCCTCTTATGAGAAGAAACCTGTCCCGAGGTGGGCACCTCTCCAGACACATCGAATCCTTTCAATCTTGTGCTTTAGCCTTCCCAGCTTCCCACTCGTGTCCTGCCCTACCCAGTCCTTACTGTAGTACATGACCCCTTGTTGGCAAGCTCCTCAATTCCCTCAAGTCTCTCTCGCCCAAATTCAGAAGTCATTTCCCTAGTGTGATGATCATAGTCTCCCTTACCGGAAAAATCTCACTTTTACCTCATTTTTTTCTGATAATTAATAAAGTAGCACATGATTTAGTATCTATTTTACACTTTATGTTGTTCATTGCCTATGTCAGGTACTAGGATTTTAGTTCCACAAAAATGTTTATCATTTATACATTTATAACTATTCAGCAGACAATGTGCACTGACTTGGATGAACAGTTGAGATCGCTGGTGACCAAAAGTCTCTTACTAGGGGATCTCTAAAAGATACCTAAGATTCACCAAAGATATTTCACCTTTTCATTCAAGAAAAATGTAAATAAAGGATGGACCAATATACAAAATAATAAAGAAAAGAATACATGAAAAAGCAACAGATATAAATAAATCCAAACAAATTTATCATATTAAACAAATTTGAGATTATAGATAAGTATGAGTCAGGAAGAACAAAAGATTTTAGTGCTATATAAACTTTATCACATGTACACATAACAAAAACAAAGGTATTTACTAAAATGCAAAATCAGAGTATTTGCCAATATATTCCCAACCAGGAAGCAAATGAAATAGGGGTGAGAGTGTAGGATGGGGAAAAGGGATGAATATTTTCAATAAAAGAAAAAAAAGGTGGAGGGAAACAGAAAACAGATTGCTTGACGTGCTAACAAAAACAAATTCTATTTCCTAAATATGTTAATAATAAATGGAACCCAACTTAAAACATTCAGGTAACAGTTTAAAATAAAAGAGGATGAAATATTGAGTTCTTACCCTCTTACTAACAAAAAAGAGAGGGAGAAGGAGGGAGGGAGGGAGGGAGGGAGGGAGGGAGGGAGGAAAAAAGTAAGAGTGAGTAGAAATAAAGAAGATAAGGGTATTCATTGTATTAAGATACATAGTTCATTTCTCCAGAACTATAATTTATAGTCAACTAATATCATTGAATCCAAAATCATTAAGCAAAGTTAAATAGAAGCAAAGCAGTAATTATAAATTATATCACTAAGGTGGGAGTTTTTAACACTCACTCAAAGTAATTTATTCAACAAGATACAGACAATATGAAAATTTCAACTAATAAGCTTTACTTTAGGTGACACAGGACTTTGTGTCCAGCTACTTGCAGATATGCATCATTTTAAACACAAATGGAGTACTTACAAAGGGCTAAGCACTTGACTATAAACTATATACGAACAATTTCCAAAAGGTGGACATTTACTAATCAGCTGTCAGAGACTGTATAGGTTTGGATGAGGATGGAAGGCTACCTCTGTTGGCAAACTTCTCTCCTAGCATGCATTAAGTCTTGTATTCCATTCCCAGCACCACATAAACCAGGTGCTTGCAATCTTAGTTCTTGGGAAGTTGTGACAAGAGGATCAGAAATTCAAGGTGGTCCTGAAATATATATATATATATATCAAGTTCAAGGCCAGTCTGGCACACATAAAACCCTGTCTAATAAATAAAGAAATATACTGTGATTTTTGAAAAACTACAAACATATAAAAATTTTAAATTTAATTTTAAAAAAGTATACATCAAAGGAGAGATGATATCACAAATTAGGATATATTTATAAATGAATCATACTGAAACACTATCAATAAAGTGGAAATAGTAAAATTAGGTAGTTAAATAATAATTGTTATTTTCAGAGAGTAAGGCTTTGAAATTGTCCTGAAATTATTTAAATAAGAGCAACATCTAGTTAAAAATGTTTCCCTGCTTTTCTCTTAAGCCAAACATAAACAGTCAAAATCTGATAACCAAGTCTTCCATGGAAACACCACAAGAGGACCATAAAGTAGCCTCACACACAGTGTTTGTGTGAGGGGCTGGGGTGATGACTCTGCTGGTTAAGGGCCTATTGGTGAGGCACAGGCATGAGGATGTGAGTTTGAATCCGCAGCTCCCACACTAAAATGTAGGTGTGGTCACTGTGGGAGGGGCCTGACCCCTGGATCTACAGAGCTCACTGGCTAGCCATGTAGTCAATG
>CABHPH010131898.1:11488-33351 GCA_902168325.1 Peromyscus nudipes | reverse complement strand
TCTTAGCTTGGGAACTGGGCTAAGCATTTAACATGCCTTGTCTATCTCTAATAACAAACATAAAAAATACCTATTTTCCTCTTTTATAGAATACATATGAATCTTTAGCAATAAACAGATTGTCTATGGCCCCTAATAAATAAGAGGTTGAATTACTAAAATAAGCTATACTAATATGACTCTTAAGTGCAAGCAAGCAAACTCTTAGCCAACAATTTAAAAAATAATAATTTTATACAATGTTTTAATCATGTTTTCCCCTGCCATAATTCCTCCCAGATCCTTCTCACTTCCATCCCCACCAAATTTTATATTCTTTTTTTCTCTGTGCTTAAAAAAAAGAAAATAAATACATACATAAAATCAAACCCCACAAAAACAGAAATCAAAACAAACAAGCAAGAGACTGTGGAAAACAAAACAAAACAGAAAAATGAGATATAAAGTCTACAAAACACCACTGAGTTCATGTTGTATTGGCCAATTACTCACGACATGAGACCTGACCTGATATGTGAGTAATAGACCCAGTAAGAGTCCATGGGAGACACTGGTTTATTTTTCCTTTTCCAGTAGGTATTGGCTACAGATAGCTTCTTCATAAGGCATATGAATCTGTGTCTACTCCCCTTCTCAGTGCTGGGGCCCCTTTTGGCTTGAACTTGAGTAGGCCTTGTGCAAGGTCTCTGTGAGTGCATGTGTACATCAGTCTTGTGTCTGGATGATACTGTTTCCTTGAAAACATGCATCCGCTATGGCCCTTAAAATCTTTCCACTTCCTCTTCATAATTAAACCCTGAGCCTAGAGGGAAAGGTTTTAATGAAAGCACCCCATTTAGTACTAAGTGTTCCAAAATCTCTCAATCTCTTCAACTTGTCTAGTTGTGGGTCTCTGTAGCTTCTCTAATGAGGCCTGAGTGAGACACTGATCTATGGTATGGCAGTGTGTCATTAGGAGTTATTTTGTTGGTATGTTCCTTTAGTAGAGTAATAGTATTGGGTTTCCCCTAGGCCTTAGCAATAGCCTGTGAAGTTGGGGCATTTCCATGGAGCCACTTTGGCCAATGGCTCAACAAGATGAAACCCATCCCTAGAACTGGAAGTTTTACTTCGTGTCATAAGATGTCTAATTGGATCATTCTTTCCCCTATTATTCAGTGACTCAGTTTAATATTTATATATTGTAGGAAGCTTCTACAGTAGTAGGATTCTATATGCTTTTTTCAAATGGCCCTTAGTGTTTGTTGTGCTTCTCCATAGTCCCTCCTTTACCCTTCTCTCCCATCCCCTCCCTATTTAATACTGAATAGATGTGGAGAGAGTGTACATCCTTGTCTTGTTCCTGACTTTAGTGGAAATGCTTTGAGTTTCTCTCCACTTAGGTTGATGTTGGCTGTGGGCTTGCTGTAAATTGTGTTTAGGTATGTCCCTGGTAACCCTAATGTTTCCAGAACTTTATCATAAAGGTGTGTTGGATTCTGTTCAAAGGCCTTTTCTGTATCTGATGAGATGATCATATTGTTTTCGTCTTTTGGACTGTTTATGTAGTGGATTACATTTATCCATTTACATATATTGCACCATCCCTACATCTATGGAATGAGCCTGTTTGATTGTAGATGAATTTCTGATACCTGTTCTATTGTATGTAATTTCACTATGTTAACTTAAAACCTTCCTTTTTGATTAGACAGAAAAGGGAAATTGCTGTGGAATGTTGTTCTGTATGCTGTGAATGTGTATTGCTCTAATTGGTTGATAAATAAAATGCTGATTGGCCAGTAACCAGACAGAAAGTATAGGTGGGATAAGAAGACAAGGAGAATTCTGGGAAGAGAAAGGCTGTGCCAGGATGCCAGCCTGCCATCCAGGGAGCAGCATGTAATAGCACACAGGTAAAGCCAGGGAACACATGGTGACATATAGATTAGCAGAAATGGGCTGAGTTTAAGTGTAAGAGCTAGTCAGTAAAAAGCCTGAGCTAATGGCTGAGCAGTTATAATTAATATAAGCTTCTGAGTGATCATTTTATAAGCAGGTTACAAGATTGCTGGGGGCTTGGCAGGACCAGAGAAAACATGCAACTACATTTGGTGTACCAACGTGGGGCTCTCAAATTTCTATAAGGCCTAAAAGAGTTTTAAAAGGACTTCTAAACACACAATAACAGAGCCAAAACCAGCTTTCTACTTCATGTCTCATGCGGGTTGAAATATAGAGACGCCAAGGTACAGAGACACTGTGGTGGGCAGACTTGAACTACAGTATGCAAGTTCACGGCATATGGGCTTGGGTGCAGCTTTGCAGATTCCTGTCACTCTACACAGATGCATCTGTGAGTCATGCAGCACACTGGGTGGTAGATTTAGCTTTTGCTAGTACAAAAAAAGTTTTTGAGCTACATGCTACTGGATAGAAGTATAGACCCACTGCTTCCCAGAGTCGGTGGTGAGCATGGCTACCCCAGAGCTGGTGGTAAACATAGTTCCACAATGTTGGGAGGCTGAGGTGGGCAGAGCCAGCAGCCAAAGCTGCCATTTCAGTCCTAGTCACACTGCAGTTTAAAGCAATAGATTCACAAAAAGACAGATTCAGATTAAATAAAGCTCTAAATGGTTTACATTATATGTAAAAATGTATGTAGGCTTGGAAGAGAGAGAAAACGGAATATATGCAGTTATATAAAGAAATAGTTTTAAAAAATAAAGTCTCTTAAAGAGACAGTAAAAGTAATATAAAAGTTAAGCCATGTGAGGATGGAAATCACACACAGAGTCTGGATTATATTTTAAAGGTATTTTGACTTCAAAATTTGGATCTAAGGATATGTTGCTTTGAAAATGAGGCTCTGCTTTTGTTTCCACAGGAATCAAGAGGCTGTGGATTTGTTCCTGGTTAAGATGGATCAGATGAGATCAACCAAGACCCCCTAAAAGGTCTCCGATGACATCATGGCCCAGGTGATCCAACTCCATAATGGCTTCAAGGCAACTGGCTCAGACAATGCAGCCTCACGGACTGTTCTAGTTAAGACTTGACCATAATTCTTAATTTTCTCAGGATCCCCATTAGATTGCCAGTGCCCTCAACCAGCAGGAAGTAGTATAAAAGCCTACGCCCAAATTCACAAAATATTGTTTATAAATGTTTATTTTTACTTAAATAGGGTTGATTATAAATACAATCTCTTTCCAAAGAAGAAAAGGGGATAGTATAGATATGATAGGATGAAAAGTTAGATTATTGAACCTACTTTAAAGAGCAACAACTTGTTTAAAAATGTTTTATATTGTTATGGATTTTAGTTTATTGATACAAATTTAAAGTTAATTTTGTTATACTGTATGTATATTTCTACTCTTGTTTAAAGTATTTTGTTTGTGCAACTCATTTGAAATTGTAGTGTATGGTTGAGAAATACATATTAATAATTAGTTTTCCATGATAGCCCAATTTATAGTCATGTTAAATTTTCTAGGTATACATAGATATAATTCAATTAGGTAAGTAATCTTCAAACACTTCAAAGACCTACAGAATATGGCATTTAAAATGTTTTAAAAACTTAGACTTCTCTGGACAACGAGACGTGTCTACTCCTGAAAGCACCAATTACTTCAAGGAGAATGGTGGGCATTGAATACATTCATTATGGAGTTTGCTTTCTTTGTGGCAAAGTTAGCCACTAGGCATAAGTGTGCCCTTGTGCTGACTGATCAACAGTATGTTGTATAAACTGGACATGCAGGACCCAGAGGAAGGTGACCACTGAACTTTACAAGGTGAGATGGTCCTTCAGGTTCCTGCTTCACAGAAGAAACTTCCAGACATTCTACAGGAAACAGACAGAAGTGACTGAGAGTCTCTAGGCCTATAAGCTGAAGAAGGATACCCCAACATCGCAGAGGAACTTAGGGTAACTGTCCTGGTAGCCAGCTCTCTCTGTCATTCTAGATTTTTGGAAATTGCTTACAATGCATTTCTTATTTACTTAGGTAATATTATATCCTTCTGGGGTCTGTGATGTAGCTGAAGACTAGTTGTAATGTTTTCCTTGGTTATGATAAAAGATAAATTAGATATGAAACTTTAGACTCACAAATATAGGATAGAATATTTTCTTTAATTTTGCCAACTACAAATAGACCAGATATTGTAACTGTGATTCTTGCTTGATAACTGTTTTGTTGTATGCAATTTTACTATGTTGAAGTTAAGCCTTCCTTTTTGATTAGATAGAAAAGGGGAAGTGCTGTGGAATATCTTTCTGTATGCTGTGAATATGTGTTGGTCTGATTGGTTGATAAATAAAGCCATGGGCCTATGGTAAGGCAGCTTAGAGCCAGGCAGGAAATCCAGGCAGAGAGATAGGAGACAAGAAAGGAGAGTGGGGCAGACACTGCTAGCCACCACCAGGAGAAGCAAGATGTAAAGTACTGGTAAGTCACAAGCCATGCGGCAAGGTATAGATTTATAGAAATGGGTTAATTTAGGACATAAGAGCTAGCTAAAAAGAAGCCTGCCATGGCTATAGTTTGAAAATAATATAATCCTCTGTGTGTTTACTTGGGTCTGAGCAGCTGCAGGACCAGATGGGAAACAGGAAAACTTCCAACTACATTTGATCATTGCAATTAATCTTTTTTTTTATATTCTTGAAGTCAGTTTTTAATTATTTTATTGAGAATTTGTGCTTCTTTGTTCATAAATTATATTAGTCTGTAATTTTCATTGTTTGGTGACTTTTTATATTGTTTAAGTATCATGGAAATAGTGGTAGTAGTGGATTTGTAAAAAGAATTTGAAATTTTCCCTAAGATTCTATTTTGATGAATAAATTCAGGGATGTTGGTGTCAGTTCTTTGAAAGTCTGGTAGAGTTATGCACTGAATCTATCTGGTCCTGGGCTTTTTCAGCTCAGAGATTCTTTTCATTCCTGATTCTATTTCACGAAGGTTTATGGGTCTATTTAATATGTTTCATCTTGATTTGACTATAGTAGTTCATATATATCATATACATCCATAAATTAAACCATTTCTTTGTAATTTCATTAGCTTTTGTTGGTTTTCTTTTACTTAAATAAGTTTTTTTCTGTTCTCTTCAAGTTCATCCAAGTTTTTTCTTATATCATCATGAAATTCCACAAGTTATTTAATCATGTTATATTTGTTCTTTTAAATTCTGTGTCCTCCGTTTCATTCAAGTAACTCCCATTGGAGAATATTCATATAGAACTGGTGATCTTTGGAGGGAATGTGTTGTCTTGGTCTACCATATTGTTTGTGGTTTGTGACAGGACCTAGGTGTGTGGATTTTGCTTGTTGGTTGTATGCCTGATATGTGATTTTAGCATGCCTGAATTTTGTGGAAGTTTGGTTCTGTTTTTGATATTTCCCAAACTCTGTTAATTTCATGTCAGGAAGGAGTGAGCATGTTAGTGTTGATTATTGATTATGGAGACTATAGTAACTCCAATCCACTAACAGCTAGTGTGACGGGATGAGAGTCAGTCTTAAGGATACTGTGAAATTGTTTGGGTGATATCCAAAAAAGCACTCTTGTGCAGGTCCTAGCTTGACCTAGACCAGAAAGGTAGCACAGGGCAAGAGACCAGACAGACCTTCTGCATAAGCACACAAATGTGACTACCAGCTAGGCTAGGCCCAAGGGCTCAGAGATTCAATTCCTATAGGCTAGAGGGATAGCTTGGATTCTATGTGCTTCCTCTTTTTCTTCTCCTCCTCCTTACTTCTCTGCTTTCTTTCTTTTTACTTTTTGATATTAGACTTTAATTACAACATATAGAAGAGAGGAAGAAGTAGTCACAGAAGGACCCAGGAGCCAGCCACCGAGCTACACAGCAAGCCACAGAGTAAGAAACAAAGGAAGTTATTCAGGAATAGAGAAGTAAAAGCCCAGAGGCAATAGATAGATGGGATAATTTTAAGTTAAAAAAAAGCTGGCAAGAAACAAGCCAGACTAAGGCCAAGCATTTATAATTAAGAATAAGCCTCCATGAGTGCTTTATTTGGAAGCTGGGTGGCAGGCCGTCCAAAAGAGCAGAAACAAGCAACATTGGTCATGGTGTTTCATCACAGCAATAGTAATCCCAGCTAAGACAGATGGGATGGTTGATAGCCCTCACAGTCAAAATTATGATTTCATTTTCAGATGAAACATTGGAATTTTGCCCTTCGATTCCCTAAATTCTGAGAGAAACCAAAGGTCTCATTGGTGGTAGTCATAGCTCCATGATATATACATTTATACATTTCTGCTAAATATATACATTTCTGCTAAAACCAGGTCAGGGTATTGGCTTGCTAGGGCTGCAGTAACAAACTGCCACAAACTAGTTAGTTTAAACAACAGAAAATTATTGCCTCACATTTCCGGAAGATAGAATACTAGGGCCAGGGGTGTTGCTTCCTGACTGTGGAAGCACTACCTCTGCCTTTATTATCTTCACGTTTCTCACTGTGTGTGTGTGTGTGTGTGTGTGTGTGTGTGTGTGTGTGTGTGTGTGTTCAGTGTTCAAAGTTCTTATTTTTAGTAATAACAACGGTCACATTAGATTAGTGTGCATTCTCATGACCTCAGTGTAATGAGTTATCTACAAGTTTATTCCAAATAAGACCTTATTTCAGAGATACTGTATAGCAGAACTTGAATTTTGAGGGACACAATTCAGCTCTTACTAGTCAACAGCAACCACTCTAAGGCCAAATAGCCCTTCCCCAAGCTCATGCCTGTCAATGGGTACCCACTGAAGGTAATATGAAACATTGGGCATAGTATAAGCCTCTGTCTGACCACTGCCTACTCACATTAATGTTTATCAGAGAAAACTGGCACCTCTAGCCTGTAGCTCACCCTGTCCTGGACTTCTCAGTTTAAGGGGATGCCCTGTGCACACCCAGCTGGAATTCACAGGCACTGTGATCTCTGCCGCTGTGCCCCTACCAGTTCTCCAAGCAGATAAATGGGGAGCAGATACTCAAGCCCCCAGAGTTTCCCATTTGCCCACCGCTTTTTGTCAAGCTAGTTATCCCAGTGGCTGTCATAAAGTGAGTATTTCACTGTTCATTTCTCAGACTCTATGAAGGCCCAGGGCAGCTTAGCAATGCTCTGCACAGTTCCGTCTAGGTCTAATACAGGCCTTCAGCTTGCTTAACACAGCCCAGGGACTATAACACAGACTTTGATATTCATATAATTTTGGTTCATTTGTTTGTTTTAAAATAAGACATGTTTGGCAAGTTTTTCTGCTGTTGTTATAATTCAGAAAACTGGCTTATTGTTGTTATTATTATTATTATTATTATTATTATTATTATTATTACCCAGCAAAACACTGTGACAGATTTAGGAACAGAAACTTAATCAAAGAAAAAACCATAACCTAAGATTCCAAATCCTACCACAAATAGCTTCCATGATACTTCTGAACACTAAAACTATACTTTGTAAGTCAGAAAAAATGGTTATAGAACAGCAAACACAGTGGAGGCCGAGTTCTCCGACGATGGTAGGAGTGGTATGATCCTGTCCAATTTCACCAGTTCTTAGAGCAGCGAGACTCCAAACTATATTCCCTAGAGCCGCAAAGCAGCATCACCTGGGGTCACAGTGGAAATGCAGGTGCTGGGGCCACACTCCTGGCGCAACATCAGAACCTGGAGGATTTTAACGAGTTCCTGGGGGAGAGGCTTTACTCTACAGAACTGGTTCTTATCTGTGACTTTTCACATTAGCATTTTCGAAGCCATAAAGAAAACAAACTGTTGTCAGAGTCCTAAACCCATGGTTAGATCATAAACTCTTTGGTGAGGCTGGGGATGGGAATTTTGAGGAAGCTCCTCAGATGGTCCAAAAGGGCAGCCAGAATCCACCTATGAATCAGTCACTTCAGGCCCTGCTCCAAGGAGGAGGAACCCCTATGGTTTGCTGTCAAAGGCATGGGTCCAGCCCCCACCTCGGCCCCCTCCCAACACTCCCCCCACACCAAGAGCAGTTGGAAACTTATCTCTTTCCCACATTTGACTGCAGCACGATATTTTGTTTGAACAACGGTCTCTGTGGCTAAAACGTACAAACATTAATTCTCTAAAGGATAATAAATTGTAAAAGTCCAGAGCCCCTATTTCCTTCTGCTTCTCTGTCATGGGGAAAGTGTGACAATAAAATAAATTATAATCAGCGACTATAAGGAAAGAAGGGTGACAGGAGACTCCTCCTGAGGTGAGAGGAAATGGAAGGCCGAAAATGAACTCATGGGCAGGCAAACCTGTAGGGAAGTTCCAGAGGCTGCAATTCCAGAAGCCGCTTAGCTAACTGTATCCTCTGAGACTCCTTGCCCATCAGAGCAGGAGTTACCCTACCACAAATGACAAAAACGTCCAACTTTTGATAAAATTTATGGCAGAAAAGCACAAATTAGAGGCCTTTTCCTGGCTCTCAATATCCAGTATTAAGTCAATAAGTAGAAGTCGGTCTACATGAAGTACAGTGGTTTAAAATAATGAAATCATTAAGAGGGGAGGCAGCCACAAAGACAGCCTACGCTGGAATTTTTCATGGAAAATGTATAAAAGGAATTAGAAGTAGAATTTTAGAATATCTATTTTAAATATATTATTTTCACTGGGGTCATTTAAGTACCTCAGTGAAGGTATATAAGGAAGAAGAAGTAAAAAAAAAAGTTGGATAGTTTTATTAATCAAGGTAAGCTGCAGTTTGAAAATCAATACTCCCTCTTTCCTGTCCCATACACACATATACACACACTCAATAAGGCTTTCCCACTTATTTGATTAGGAGCTACCACATAGCCACTAAGTCCTTGGAAAAACAGAACATACTAGCAGTGGCAAGGCCGATGACAGGTGTGAGCTCTGAGTAAGCACAAAAAGAGAACAATAGTTAGATTTGAAGAGGGTATGAGAACAAAAGGTGACGTGTGTCATCAGTGTCAACCCAACAGATGGAGAGGGGGATGAGCCCGGCAGTTGGGAAGACAGAGGTGGCTGTCAAAGGTTTTGAAAACAGGAAGCTCCAGTGGAGGTGATGCCTGCCCAGGATTACAGCACTAAGTGATCACTGCAGGCTCTTTCTGCCATTCCTCACTCCAACTGAATAAATAAGAAATCAGAGTAGGATGAACCCTCCATAAAACACTCACAAAATTATGCTGTGATTTCAACTGTCATGCATGTGCACCTTGCTCTGGAATTCCTAACAAAGGACCAAAAGTATCCTGCCAGAGAAGAGCTGAAATGAAGCTTTTCCTTTTGGGGGAAACAAGAACCAAGAAATAGTGAAAAAACAAACAAAGAGACAAACAGCAGCAACCAAAAAAAACCAACCCCCACACAAGTGAAAATACACATCCCTGTGGCCTGATTCAGGGGCCTTCTGTGATGACTTTGAAATTCCTGAAGGACAGAGTCTATGTAACTCATGGTTTATGATACCCAACAGCAAGCACAGGACCTTTAATTTGAGAGAAACTATGAAGAGAAATATAAACATGCACAGAATGTTTGCATTGCTTCCCAGGGCTTTTTGTAAAAGTTCCTTTGCTTTATCTAATAAACACAAATTATATTTAAAAAATAAATGAAAATTAGAGTTAAAAGTTCTCCAGTCCTATTCGTATATTTTTAAATGATCCATGGAGATGACATGTAGTCTCCATCTATCCTATGCATCTATGTATCCTATCCTATAGTATTTTCAAACAGCAGAATCCTGTTTATCCACTAATTCTTACAAAGGTTGCAAAACTGTTGATGAAGTTTTCTCCAGTCCCATCAGGGCCCACAGCCACTCAGACCCAAATAAATACACAGGGACTTATAATAATTAAAACTGCTGTTATTAGCTCAGGCCTTCCACTGACTAGCTCTTACATTTAAATTAACCCATAATTTTTATCTATGTTTAGCCATGTGGCTTGGTACCTTTTTTCAGTTCTGCCTTCACATCTTGCTTCCTCTGTGTCTGGCTTCTGCCTGGCAACTCCTGACTCAGCCTTCCACTTCCCAGCATTCTCCTCTCTGCTTATCCCATCTATACTATACTTCCTGCCTGGCTACTGGCCAAACAGCATTTTATTTATCAATCAATCAGAGCAACACATTCACAGCATTTCCCCTTTTCTTTTTTAGAAAGAGATTGCATTTATAATCAACCTGCTTTAAATAAAAATATTCATAAAGAATAACCCAAAGGGTACTCAGAGGAATGAAATCTGGCAGATAGATGTGTTTCACTTTGCAGAATTTGGAAAATAGAAATATGTACACCATACCATTGATACTTATTCAGGATTTCAATGGGCAACTGCTTTGAGTTCTGAAAAAGCTGATTCTGTAATCACTCATTTGCTAGAAGTTATGGCCATCATGAGTATACCTGCACAAATTAAACCTGACAATGCTCCAGCATATGTCTCTGGTAAAATGAAACAGTTTTTTTTTTTACTTATTACAATATAAAGCATATTACAGGTATACCACATAATTGTACAGGCCAAGCAGTTATGGAAAGATCAAACAGAACTCTAAAGGATATGCTAAATAAACAGAAAGGGGTAACAAAATCCCCCAGAAATAGATTGCATAATGCTCTACTAACTTTGAATTTTCTCAGTGCCAATGAGAAAGGAACAATAGCTGCAGAGAGACATTGAATAATAGAAAAAAAACTACAGAATTAAACCAGCCAGATATTATAACTGTAATTCTTGCTTGATAACTGTTTGTTATATATAATTTTACTATGTTAAAATTAAAACCTTCTTTCTTAATTCAACAGAAAAGGGGAAATGCTGTGAACATGTTGCTCTGATTGATTGATAAATAACACGCTGATTAGCCAGTAGCTAGGCAGGAAGTATAGTATAGGCAGGATAAGCAGAGGGGAGAATGCTGGGAAGTGGAAGGTTGAGTCAGGAGATGCTGCCAGTCGTTGCTGCCATGAGAAGCAAGATGTAAAGTACCGGTAATCCACAAGCCACGTGGGAACTTATAGATGAATAGAAATGGATTAATTTAAGATATAAGAACTAGATAGCAAGAAGCCTGCCACAGCCATACAGTTTATAAGTAATATAAGTCTCTGTGTGTTTACTTGGGTCTGAGTGGCTGTGGGCCCAAGCGGGACTGGAGAAAACTCCAACTACACAAAACTAATTCAACTAGAGCTTCCTTAGGTGCCACAAGGGCAGGAAAGACAGGCAGCTCAGATGCTGCTGGGTCACCTTCTCTTCATTCTAGATTGACTTGGAAAGTCCTCCATGACCCACTGGGACACTTAGCAGAGCTCATTGAAAATCACATCTAGTGTTTATAATGTTATATAGCATATGAAGCATATGGAACAAGCTAATACAAATACAACCATAGCAACCATTCACTACTTAAAGTCATTAACATATCCATTGATTCCTCTGTCCATTATCTGGGTAATATCTGCATAGACTTGCTTGTTCCAAGGTCATCAACTCCTCTCTTCAAGTTTTATTTGTGGAGGAAAGATTTTCCCCTTAAAAGAAAAGATAATAATGAAAGCAACAAAGTGTAATGACTAAACCTGTAATCCCAGCTACTCTGGAAGTTTAGGCAGGAGGATTACAGACTGAAGCTAGTCTGAACTATATAACAAGCTCAAGACCCACAGATTTAGCAGATTGGCAGTTTTAGCAAAAGTTTGCTAAAAATTTGCTAAAAGATTTGATTCAGAGATAAAAATAAAGAGGGGTTGAGGGGATAGCTCGGTAGCAGGGTGCTTATCTACCATACAGCAAAACTCTGGGGTTAGTTACCAATGTTACAGATGCGCGCGCGCGCGTGGTTGCACACACACACACACACACACACACACACACACGATACAGAGAGGGTGGGGAGACAGATGTAGTGAGTGAGATCTGACTTAAAACAGAAAAGAGAAGTCTTACCTGCAGCAGCATCATCATCGCCCTGACGTGTGCACACATGTAGCAGGAATCTTAAAAGTTCTTCTTAATAAAATCAAACTCGAGCCAGGTATTGGGTTGAACATTGGAAGGTCAGAGAGACAGAATAAGCCACAGCTATCTCACCTCGCTGAATCCTCAGCTGGTCTTGTTTCCTCAGACTGGATGCCCCGAGCCCTCATCCAGAATGGGTCTCAGCTGAACTGCTGCTAGAAGCCTGAAAGCTTAACCAGCCACATGCTTCTCCAGGCCAAAGGCTTCTCCAGGCCAAAGGCTTCTCCAGGCCAAAGGCCTCTCTAGGGCAAATGCCTCTAGTTTCTGGTCCTCACGCCTTATATACCTTTCTGCTTTCTACCACCACTCCCTGGGATTAAAGGCGTGCTTTCTGGGATTAAAGGCGTGGGTCACCATGCTTGGGTGTATCCTTGAACACATGAATTTCTGCCTCTCGAATGCTAGGATTAAAGGCGTATGCTACCACTGCCTAACCTCTGTTTCATATTGTGGCTGTCCTGTTCTCTGACCCCAGATAAGTTTATTAGCATACACAATATTTTGGGGAACACAATACCCCCACATTTCCTCTCTTTTTGTCTAAAATTAAAAAAGCTTATAACTAATACAAGAAAAACTATCCAATAAGTATATGCAATACATATAGTCAAGATTACATTAATGATATCTAGTCCATTATATTAACAATGTCCATTCCAGTAACACACACAGTTGTATAACTTCATCCCAATCACAATAAGGTCCCTTCTGACCTTTAACACTCAGGTTTCGCACTTGTGAAGCTCATCTAAACACAGAATGTATGGTTTCAACTTTTGTGTCTGGATGCAAACAATGTGAGTGATTTTCCCATGTGTTTGTGCATTATCAGCTTATTTTCATTACTGACTAGTGATGACTTTTGCTTTTATTTTCCTTACTTCAAAAGTCATCTGGCAGCTATACCTCTTACCTACTCACTCTCCATTTTGGCATGAATCGTAATTGGGATTTAATAATGGACAGAACCTTAAACACTACAGAGAACACTGTTCATAATATTAGGGGCTGGCCTAAGGTCACACTTTTGATTGTTGGGAGAGCCTTGAAGGCAGAAACTCTTGCTGTCCTGACCTCCTGCCTCATTGCTCATCCATTACCCATCACTATTAGAGTAACATACTCATTATGTCCCTCATGGTACCTCATATCACCCCTACTTCCTTAGAAAATCACACAGGTACTACTCTTGCCTGTTGATAATACAGTGATGAAGTCTCCAGGGTAGCTCTGACCCTGTTTGTCCTCTTTCAGATCCATACTCATCTTCAGTCTACTCACAAACTAGATGCCTTTTGTCCTTTCTTGTCAAGTATGCCTACTGCTTCTTCTCCTTCATCTATCTACTCCTTGGTACTTTGAAATACCTCTTTTGTCAAGGAAATCACAAAAAGAAAAAACCCACAGATTCAACTAACCTGGGCTCATAGGAGGTCACAGAGACTGAACCGACAACCAGGGAGCCTGCATGGGACAGACCTAGGCCCTCTGCATGTATGTGACAGTTGTGTAGCTTGGTCCTCTTGTGGGACTCCTAACAGTGGGAGCATGAGCTGTCTTTGATGTTTTCGTTGGCTTTTGGGACCCTATTCCTCATATTGGATTGCCTTACCCAGCCTTAATACAAGATGTGTGTGTATGGGGGCGGTGTTTAGTCTTACTGCAACTTGACATGTATAGACAGAAATTTCTCTGATCCTGCCATGCCCAGCAGTCCAGACCAATCTCTCCTACCTGTAGTCCCACAGCTGCTTATAAAATAATTACTCAGAGACTTATATTAATTACAAAATGTGTGGCCAATGGCTTCAGCTTCTTGCTAGCTAGCTCTTTCATCTTAAACTAACCCATTTCTATAAATCTATATGTTGCCACGTGGCCGTGGCATTACCAGTCTGCTGATATCTTGTTGCTCCTTGGGCAGTGCTGGCCTCACATCTTCCCCAACTCTGCCTTCTTCTTTCTGTATCTCTGCTTGGATTTCCCGCCTGGCTGTAAGCTTTCTTGCCATAGGCCAAAACAGCTTTATTTATTACCCAGTGGCAGCCACACATATTCGCAGCATACAGAAAGACATCCCACAGCAGATATGCTGTGTTTTGTTGATATCCATGGGAGATCTGTCCTTTTCTGAATAGATATGGAGGAGGAGAGGATGGTGGGGGCAGAGGGGAGGTAACGGGGGTGGGGACTGGGAGGAGAAGAGGGAGAGGAAATTGTGGACAGGATGTAAAATAAATAAATATTTTTTTAATAAAAAAAGAAATCCTACTTTTAATGCAGCATGCTGGTTAGTGATACAGTTTTAGGTAACCTTGTCCGGTATTTCTTTCACAAGTCTTCTCAGATTTCTTTGTCTTTCATTTTTAATATTTTTGATATTACAATATAATTACATCATTTCCTCTTCCTTTTCCTCCCTCCAAAGCTTCCCATGTATACCTGACCCTTTCAAGTTCATGGCCACTTAAAAAAAATTGATGTTGTTTTTGTTATTGTTGTTGTTGTGTGTGTGTGTGTGTGTTCCTAAATACATAAACATAAAATACTCAAGTCCATATGCTGTTACTTGTATGTATGTTTTGAGGGTTATCCCATTTGGCTTGGGATAACCAATTGGTGTGCTCTTTCCTGAGGAAGAATACTATTTTTGCTGCTCGCAGCATGGAGTACCTCCTCACATTAGCATGTCTATTGATGTCATCCTTGCTCAGCTCGTGTTTAGGCAGCCATGTGGGTCCAGAAACCAGGAAAGTAAAAAGGGACCATTGCGGGCAGAGTGTAGGAGCAATAGAATAGCAGGGTACAGGTGATCTGAAGGAGAAAATGGGAAAACGGGGGTTCTCTAATTAGGAAAGAAGATGGAGATACATGTAGAAGAGGAAGGGGGACGGGTAAGATAACAGTAATGCCTGAAAAAAATCGTAAGGAATCATGCTATTAACTATCTACCAAACAATATCTATAATACATATAAATTGGTATATAGTTATACATACAGTTTAAATTCAGTTTTTCTACCAGGGCTGACAATGACACCTCAAAGAGCCGTAGACAACCTAACTAAACTCCATCACCTGGTGAGAGAAGCCCCCTTTTAAGTTGTTGGTCAGGGTTGTCCATGAGACTCCCAAAACACTGCAGCCTATTTCTACTACCCTTGGTTGCCCCCGTGAGGTGGAGGTAAGTCCCTACTGCTGAAGACACCACGCACTTTGGACACAGGGCCCAGAGGTCCTGAGTTGGAATTCACCTGGAAGCTTCTTCCCTGAGGACAAGCGTTTATGGAACAGAAGGTCTGAAGGAAGCTTCTGGTGGGGGAAGAACCAGCAGTTCTCAACCTTCTGGTTTCCATCCACCGAAGGAACTGTCATTCCACACACCTTCTGTAGCTTTCCTGCCCTTACCACTGCCCTTTCAGCACCACCACCAGCCAGGCCCTGTGTCTACAGTGATCTGTTTTGCTGTGTTCCCCATTACCACCAGCCCGGCTCTATGTCTATAGTTATTCTTTTTGCTATGTGGCTTTACTTCCCAAGGACTAGCATATTGGAATGGAAAAACTGTAAGTACATCTGACACTGTCACAATAGTCATAATGGCAAACATTTATGTAACATGGGCTGTGGGTCATGCACTATGTTAAGCATTTTATACAAAGCATCGCACTCAATTGTCTTAAGAACCTGTTTCACAGATGAGGAAGCTAAAGCAATAAGCAAATTGCCTAAGGTCATACGGCCCCTTAGTCATAAGACTCAGTGAGTCTGGCTGCAGAATTTTTGTTACAAACTCCTTGCTTCTGACAATAAAAATGGTTCATGGGTACAGGATATAGTAGGAAAGCCAACTGAACATGTTTGTGATAAATTTTTAGAAAAAAAAAGTCGAGGATATAACAGGCATGGGGAATTTATCTGGCAAAGATCCCTGGAAGGAAATGGAAGATAGAAAAAATTCCAAAAGGCTTTAAAGTATCCACTTCCATGTAAATACCAGAAGGAACAGAACTAGTCATCCAGCCAATGTTACATGGAGGAATTCCTGATGGAAATGCGCTGACTCATCTACAGAGAGGGATATTTGGGGGTACTCCAGAACAATTACTTAGACTAAGTTGATTTTTATAGATTAAAGTATAATGACGGCCCATACTTTATAAAAATTGAAAGTGCAAGTTCATTGCTCTCTATCATGCATCAAATGAGGTGAGCTAAATGGGTAAAGTAATTGATTTGGCAGAAATTAAACCACATGTAATTTCTTCAAGAACATAGATAGCAGTTAATTATTTTCCATATCATATGCACATTTCAATACGAGAGCCGCTACACTTGTATGGGATGTGTGGTGGGAGTAAAGGTGATGGATGTTTGCAGCTGGTTGGGAAACCACAAATAGTCAGGGATTGTTAAACCATTACTGGGACAGGTGTTTTATGCCTTTCAAGTTTTTTTGTTTTGTTTTGTTTTGTTGAGATCGCATCTCCCTGTAGCTCTGCTTGGTCTATAGATTCATAGAGAGTCACTTGTCGCTGCCTCCAGAGTGCTGGAAGGCTGGAGTTAAAGGCATGTACCACTAACTATGCCAAGCCCCATTCAATTTAAAAAAAAGATAAATAATAAAAAAGAATAGAAAGTGGCATTCCAATTTTCAAATAAGAAAAGTGAGACCCAAAGTGATGGTGTAACAGCGTGCTGAGGCAAGAAGTGGTGTAACAGTGTAACGGTGTAACAGTGTAACAGTGTAATGGTGTAACGGGGACTCCAGTAATGAATTACAGGCAGACTGAGAGAGCAAGGCTGATTGCCACAGCGGGAACCAGAGCCAAAGTCAGAGCCGGGATGGTGCCTACAGGTTGTCCGGACACCACTGTTAGTAAAGTGTTTGCCTCACAAGCTTGAAGACCTGAGTTCAATCCCAAGAACCTTCGTGAAAATGCTGGGTGTAGTGAAGCATATTTACAATCCCAGTGCTGCTGAGGTAGAGACAGGAGGATGCCTGAGACCCGGGGCCAGCCAGTCTGGCCCTACTGGTACATTCTAGGCCAGTGAAAGACCCTGTCTCAAAAGTGGTTGGTAGTGTTTCTGAGGCTAACAGCCAGGGTTATCCTTTGCACTGCCCCCTCACATACACACACAAACACATTCAATATACACATACATACACATACACACACATACGATGTTTTTTAGGTTATATCCATACGAAGCAGTTATTATGTAATTGTTAATTAAAGGGCATCACAGAGCTGTGAGATGTTTCATCTAAGGTTACCATGATATAATTCTGCCTTTTCTTCCACATACCTTTTGTGGTAAGGCCTGAGTTCTGCATGAAAAGGTCTTTGGTTGGTGATTACACTGTCCACAAACTCACTAGAAGTGAATAATGCTAAATATTTCTGTTTTCTATGCTTTGAATATTGTTCTAGCTTACCTAATCTTATTTTATTATGAAATTATGCTGAAAGTTATTGCACAGAAACTTACTCACTGGTAGAGAAAAGACCTGTTTGTATTCTATAGCAAGGCAGTAACTTCAGGTCTACGCTCATGCTAGCACCTTAATCTATTGCTTTTCACTCTTGACTTCAGGCTTTCTCCTTAGTTTTATTCAGCTGATACCCCTTGTCTCATGACACACCTCCAATATTTAGTCACTTTTCTCCAGTGAGTATATTTTTAAACTTAGGAATGCTGTTTTAACTACATGCATGGTTCACAACTTTTGTGATGGGCTAGTAGCAAACAACATCAAAATGAATAAATACTTGTGATAGACCATTTGGAAATACATGTATTTTTGTTTGTAGCCAGATAAATATATTTGTAGAAATTTTTCTGTAAAAGAGGTGATATCCACTGAATTTCAAACTCTATTGTAACAATAAAGTTCAAATTGACACCAAAGTCAGCACATGAGGTTTCTGTACAGACAGGAAAACAGACAGATGTCACTATGTGGGTGGGAGTTTGGATTATTGGTTTCATCTTTCATTCCTGCCTGGTCAATAGTCATGAAATCTTTTGGTTGATGGATATTCAATAAGTGCCTTTTCTCCCAACTTTGTTCAAAACCTAGAACAAATATTGATAAAGATTAAACATGAAGAGGGAGCTGAGCACTGTGGTAAGACCTTTGTACACATACTTGAAGTCTGCTGTACATGCTATGTTAGGAGTACTGACTCTATTTTATTGTTCTGAGTCTGGCAGAAATAAACCCTGGCACAGCTGATTTACAACTTTGGGCACTGCAGTCACTGATCTGTCCAAATGCATCAATCCTTCAAAAGTTGTGTTTCTTGTGTGGTCACTGGTGGCTATTTGACAACTATGACTTGTAGCATCTGCAAAAAGAAACATGTATTATGGACACTTCAAGGAGGCATAAACAGAGAAGAAAGCTCAGTTCAAGAGCTCACAGTCAATGACAATAAATGGAAATGCTATGTTGTCAAAATATTTTTGCTTTTCCTTAACTTGTATTATTATTATTATTATTATTATTATTATTATTATTAATATTTTGATTTTTCGAGACAGGTTTTCTCTGTGTAGCTTTGCGCCTTTCCTGGAACTCACTTGGTAGACCAGGCTGGCCTCGAACTCACAGAGATCCACCTGCCTCTGCCTCCCGAATGCTGGGATTAAAGGCGTGCACCACCAACGCCCGGCAACTTGTATTATTTTAAGTGATTTTATTTTCAATTGTTTTTGTCTTAGAGCACAGAATACAAGAATAGCCAGGACTGTGATTTCCACTGAATTCTAGATTTGAAAAGGAAGAATTCTTTGAAGGTAAACTGTCAAGGTTGTGTTATAATTCTTCAAATCTAAGATAACTTTGTTTATGAAATGGAACACTGGTTTGATGTTGTCACTGAGAAGAAAAACTATTGTCAAACACATGCCCCTTCCATCTGAGAAATACTTCTATTTCAGAGAAGGTAGGAGATGGCAACACCATGCCTTGAAACTGGTAAAAGATGACAGTTTCCTTCCTAATCATCATCATATCAACATCTTTCAAAGGAAACTACATACATACTATGTAACAGAGAAAGTCAGGAAATCTGCTCATCTTGGGTATGGGGGGTGAATTTACTTTGCAACTGCCCAGTGGGATAGGTCATTGGTCATTGATTCTGTAATCTAGAAACCCAAGGGATCCTTAAACCAGCCCTCTTCCCATCAGCTACTGCAAATGCCAAAGTAAAGAAAATGTTCGCTGCTTGTAAGTGGTAATTGAGGTGTTCCTCGACGGTATTGTATAGAACAAATGATTCCAGGAAGAATCCCAATTGTCATCCAGAAAAAATTGCTAATGAAGGTACTGGAGTGGGAAGTCTGGGGATCAAGAAATAAATAGTTGGAGTCTCAAGATGATGGTGAAATCCTCTGAGAGTGTGTCAGGGTTCCTTTCTCCTCAGTAGTCCCATTTTAATTCACGGAACCACAGCATGAGGCATTTCATCACACTGGAAGGTATGAAGGACAAGAAGTGGAAGCTGTGTTCCAAAAGAGTTGCTGGGGCTAAACCAGGACAGGAAATCTCGATACTAATGGAGAAGGCCGAGGAAAGCAAACCAACAAAAAGAAAAAAATTGGGTCATGAAAACAGGAAAGGAAACTGACAGTGACCAAGTGACAGAGTTCAGTCTATCCATGTTAACTTCAGAGATAAATAGAAGGGCTCACACACTTCTATTCTGGTCGATTAGCCACAATATCCTACAGGATGAAACCAGAAGCAATCAGCCAGAGAGTCTTTTACTAGTTTCTTTAACTCCCAGTGATGAATGAGGCCACCCACCATGACTTTCAAAACTATCTCACCACAATGTCTCAGGAAAAAAAAATCCAAATTTTAAAGAGTATAGGGATGCTATCAATGCCACAACATTCTCATATCTTTTGCCTCACTTACACAGAGAGAGAAACAAAACAAAAAACAAAAACACCTAAAAGCGAAATCTGCTCTCATACATATAGTCTACTAACTCTCTATAAACCTTTCTTAATAAGAAACTTAAAAAGTTGCCCCTAAATTTGAGATTTTTGGTTTAGCTTTTAGTCTCACTAAATATTGCTCCTTCTTTAAAGGAGGATGGAATAAAGAAAAGATGTACAGGACTAATGTCTACTTGGCAATCTACATAAGCAACTCATCACGATGAGAGTCAGATTCAAGTGTGCCAAACTTCAGGAAGCCAAAAAAATAAAAGACAAACGGGGGGGGGGGGGGGGCGGGGGGGGGGGGGGGGGGGGGGGGCTGTATTTAAATTTAATCCCAAGGGAGCGTAGGAATCTACGAAAAGGACGAGTAAGCTGTGTGTACTTCCTCGTTCAAATAATTTTTCAGCTACTGTCATTTCAAATACGTGTGGCTTGTATATGCATGACTCCACAATTTTGATAGATTTCAGGAAATCGATTCGGCTCTGGACCTCAAGGCTTGCCAGCGCATTGGAATGCTGCCCGTAGCTCAGTGGGTGCTCCACGGGGCCGAACAGCTGCCGCACTTGAAAGGCCCTTCCATTGTGTCTTTCTCACTGTGGCCCTGAGAACTGGAGCTGAGGGAGGTCTATCCACCCTGCTCTGCCTTTATTGCTGCTCAGTGTACCTTCCTTTACCAGAGGCAGACACTCTTGATGCCGAAAATGAGTTTCTCCCCATTGCCTTCCACTTTGTAATAATCAAGTCAGTCTACTACGTTCCCACATAAAGAATTTGGCTATAAAATACAATTTCCTCCTCAGTTTGAAGTGACTGTTTTACTGAGTCACGTGATGAAAAGGACAACATTCTTTGCAATTTCCCCATGTTAAGCCTCCTAAGAAATATTTGTGCAGGTTGAACTGAGACTGGCCTGGCGCTATGAAACAGAGCCCTCCTGGGGCTTGTTCCACAAAAAAGCCATACCTTTCTTCTTTAAATGCCAAAGACCCTCCGTTCACCCAACTGCTGACTATGCGTGCAGACATTGTCATCCCTTTAACCATACAGGTTCTGCTGTCAAAGGTCCCTTAAAATGACAGGAAACAGGTTAGTTTGTTTTATATTTTGTCACACATTTATCCTGTGTTGAGTGCTTCCTCATAGCTTTAGTTTCTCTAGTCTTCTCAAGCCTGAAATGTATCTATTTAATACCATAAATTTTAAAGAACAAGGGTCCAGGGATGTTCAAGAAATTGTTCACAGAAAAATTTCAAGTGAGAGAATTAGATTTTGGACTGAGTTTCGTTGACAGTTTAGGCTATTTTCATCCTGTTTCTAAAGGAGCATGCTGGTCCTGGCACTGTCGGTTAGCATTTTCTTTCCTTTTATCAAGGCATGCTTCAGTGGAATTTTGCTCAGAAGTGTAAGGCATAATTGCATTTGGGCGGCCATAACAAAATTTCGTGTGGGAGGGAAGGAAAGAAACAGAGCTGGGAGAAGGAGAGAAGGAGGGAGACAGAGAGAGGAAGGAAAACGCAGGGAGAGGGAGGGAAGGTCTGTGGGGAAGCGTGTTCACTTGCCATGTAAGAGAGACCAGTCTCACCCTAGGGTACAAAAGTCTCTAATGCAAGGGTCTCAGTTGTACTTTCCCCTTAGCAGTTTGATTAGACACTGGTTAGTTCTACAGCTCTCTCAAAGCCCCTGGGAGTCTTGTTCAAATGTTGAGCCTGATTTTCTGGATCTGGGCTGGAGATTTCAGCCTTTCAGGTAAGTCTCTGGGTGCCACTGTGGCTGGTGGTTCCCTGGCCACGCTTTGAATAGCAAAGGTGTAGAGGCTATACATATGACAATGGGAGGCTGATTCCACCTTCTAGGACAGGTTT
>CABHPH010131896.1:16353-27871 GCA_902168325.1 Peromyscus nudipes | reverse complement strand
CTTCACATGAACAGTCTTTTGGAAAGAATTTCATGTAAGGTAGATTGTCTGTTGTCTTCCAACCAAATGGAAAGGAGGGTGAGTGATGGTGAGCTTTGTCTCCAGTCACTGAGTTCATTCTCTTTCCTCCTCTCTCCTAGAGTCTTTATGTGGTGGACAAGCGCTGCGCCTCCACTGCCTTCTCAACCTCATACTTTCCATGTCTGCGTTGTAGTGATAATGGGGAATTGCATTCTTTTCCAGTGTTGGGCCAACCTTGTACTGATCTTACTAGTTCCCTTCTTAACTAGTGAATCCAACAAAACATTTTATACTTATTCATTTTATATTCATCTACAAAGAATAAGCGTTTTACCTTCATAAAAATTAGGCTTTAAAAAGGTTAGTAACCCCATTACTTTATATATTCAATATAAGGCCAGTCAAAAATGTATTATACCATGTCTTTTACTTTATTATTTTCTCTAAGTAATTACTGAATTAGGCTTACTAGTATTTTCTTTAGGTAATTTATGTCTAGGAAAAAATGTTTGAACAGGAAAAATACTGCAGTCCTAGAGAACAGACCTAGGGCTTTTAGGATTTTAGGACACCACACCACTCTAACACTGAGATATATCCCCATACCCCAAGTCTTTTTATTATTTGTTGTTGTTGTTTTATTTTTTGAGATAGTGTTTCTCTGTGTAGCCCTGGCTGTCCTTGAACTCGCTCTGTAGACCAGGCTGGTCTCAAACTCACAGAGATCCGCCTGCCTCTGTCTCCTGAGTGCTGGGACTAAAGGTGTATATCACCACCCAGCCACCTCGAGTCTTTTTAAATTCATAATTTTCATAAGAATTCTGAAGCTGTTTGGCTTTTGTTCTTTTTCTTTTTAATATTATTTTTAACTTTTTAAAAGATTAATTTATTTTTTGTGAATGAGTGTTTTGCTGGTATGTATGCCTGTGAACCACACATATGCCAGGTATCTATGAAGGTCAGAAGAGGATGTTAAGTGGATGTGAGCCACCATGTAGGTACTGGGAGTCAAAACCAGGTCCTCTGTAGGAGCAACAAGTGCTCTAAATCACCAAGCTATCTCTCCAACCCCTTGTTCTTATTCTTGAGTCATTATTTAAACTGTATGTTGTCACTTGGGAGAGCAGACCCTGCACCTCGACTGGGCAGCACAGTAGAGCTGACCCTGTTGGTGGAGGTGTGGGTGATCCAGCCCCAAAGTTGTGAGCATGGGAACCAGACCAATGATTCTTTGTGATAAACACCTGCATGTAAAAATGTGTGAATAAAGGGGTTTTCTGAGTGACTCTCTCGGTCACACTGCAGCTTCCATGATGAGATTTTCCCCGTCTTCCTTTTTTTTGCCTCTTAAACTTTCTTTTGTTTTATTTGGGGCAGGAGTAGGAGGGTGGGGGACGGGGACGGGTGGGATTAGGAGGCATGATGTGAAAGACACAAATAAATAAATAAATAAATAAATAAATAAACAAACAAACAAACAAACAAACTGCATGTTGTCTACTACATTTAAAATAATGTACACTCATGGTTCTTTCCCATACTCCAATAGCCTTTAACCTTAAATACTCAATTCTGGCATAGTGCTGTGAAGTGATCAAAAGCCACGGAATATTGATATTTCCAGGCCAACACAGTGGAGCATTAAGTACTGCTGCTTAGACGCTCTTCTTTTGTAACATTGGGGTGATCACTGACACCTCAAAATGCAGTTTAGATGGCCTCTTTCCTTTCCTAAAGAACAGCAGAGCAAAATCTCCAGCTGTGGCCGCTCTCACCCCACCCTGTGAGTCTTAGCTCTGGGTGGGATGGGACTTAGGCCTTCACACTGTGCTGCCAACATTCCGTAGGTAGAAAATCCAGAACTTGCCATGGAAGCTCCCTTCAGCCCTCGCATCACTCAGTAGCAAGTGTAAGGTTGTCTAAATTGAGGAGCTTGTTAACTTGAGTTGCTGCTATAGGAATTTGGTTTTGTTTTGATGTTTTATTTAATTCATGTGTATGTGATTCTGGTGCTGGGACTCCATGAACATTGGCCTTCATCAGTGGTGTTCATTACAAATGACTCTTCCGATCACCCTCAGGTTCAAGAAAGAAACCCTACCTGATAGTCACTTGGAAGCCTTCTGGTTGGGACTGGGATCGAACCTCGCACATGTTAAGCCTGGGCGTGAACACTGAACTACCTCAAAGCCCTGGTTTGTTTGCGTTTTCATTCCTGACTGTGTGAAGCAGTAAGCTAGCAAGTCCTTCGGAACTTATTTGAGTAGAGTTCCTGTGCACTAGAAATTATTTCCCTACTATTTTATATCTAGGCCTTTGTTTTTTTTAGATATTTGTACTGATGACAAACGCTTTTTAGTTGAGCACTTTGGAGGGATTTTACGTTGTGAGAAGGTAACCATCAAGCAACTAGAAGATGGGAGATATGTTTGGATGGATGCTGACAAAACTCAGCACTTCACATCCAGTTATCTCAACCATCCGGAAAAGATGAGTTGTACGTAGGTGTTGGGCTTGGGTTTTATACTCCATCCCTGGCTCGGGGGGTCAGGGTAGATACTTAAACAACTAGAAAAAATTAATACATGAACAACCTGGAAATGGCAAGTGATTTCTTGGCACACCGAGAAGGGAAATGACAGCAAACACCCTGGCAATTAAGTGGCCAAATTGTGTCTGGAAGTTTGGCAAACAGACAAGTAATTCAGTCTATAGACAGTAAAGGTTTGAGAATTAGAGAAACCTCCAAGGACTAATTTACTTTGTTTGTCAAAGAGCTGATATATTCAAGAGTGAATTCACGAAAGAATCAAGAAGCTTGAAGACAATCAGTGGTCTCAGAAGACTCACAGTGTGGGTTTTTACTCTTTGTTCATGTTTTATAAGAACACTTTCTTCCTAGATCTTTTTCAATGTAGAACTGACTCCTTGACAGACAGACATGAGTACCACTGTCTTCTGTGCCCTGAGCGGCCAGGACCTAGTTAAAGTCAGATGGTGTTGTGCAGCTCCTGCTCTCCAGCCAGGGTTCAAACAAGTGTCATAGAGTCATCTTAGTTTCGGGGTTGTCAATAGTGTTGATACAGCTGTTAATTAGGTGTATATGTAGAGACTCATCAGGCTGTGTGTACTCTTTACAGAGGGTAAGTCATAGTTCAGTGTTAAAAAGCTTTATTTAGGAGCAGTGGTCAGGGTTTAGTTTAGTGTGTTCTGTGATTTGGGGGGCAACCTAGTTTGTATTATATAGGAAGGATGCTATTTAAAGCTTTCCTCAAGGAAAGAAGCACATGGCGACTTAAAACAAAGGGTATATTTTTAAACGTACCTTCAAATCACTGTGTAGATTGTGTGGCACAATTGAAGTCACAGTGGCTAAAAAGGATTATGGTGTGGGCATGATTCTCAGCGCTTACTTCAAAGCAGAAATGGAATGTTCATTAATCTTGTTCTTTGATGGCGATGCTAGCTTTTTTGTTGCTGTCCCGTTTACCTTGGCCTGAGTGCTGGCAATTAAATGGCACAGTGAAGATTACTGGAAAACATTAACTGGTTATTGTTAGTTGACAGCGTGCTAAGGTTGATGGGAAGTAGAGTTGATAAATAACTTCATCTGTGCATTGATTTGCAATCTGCTGAGTTTCAGAGGTGAATCTCATCATGGGAACTGTTCATTATTTACAGTTGAAGCTTCTTGTTTCATCCATTTGAAAAAACATGTAACATTAAACATAGCTGTGATACACCTCTGATGAAATTTTGTTTTCAGTGTGCCACAGTAAGTGTGCTTCTGGCTTTTGTTTTGTTTTGTTTAATTTTATGTTTTTGGATATTATATAAAGATGACATTTCATGTCTCAGAAAAGGGCCTATAATTTCTTCTATTGCATTTAGTTCATTTATAGCTTAATCCAGAATGGACTTTATATTTTTAATAGGTATACTTTCAGATAAGCACCCTTGAACATTTGTAGTGCTTAATGTGAAGCTTCTATTCGTTTCTAAGAAGGGCATTCTGTGTATCCTTGCCTAGAAGCACCTGCTGCTTGGATTTTGTACTGAATTGTCTGGTGTCATTCATTAACTCTGAACTCTTCCCAGCATGGTAGTAGAGAGAACTGGGTCAAACAACAGTCCACAAAAGATAAAAGGAGGTTGGTTCTGGGAAATTTGGGCAGTTGAACCAAGTAGAAGTTTCTAGAAATCTAGCCAGATTCCTAAATAGTAGTCACATTCTTTCAGGCCAACATACAAGCCCCAAGTTTTTGTTTTCATTTTCATTAACTCATTGTGAGGGGACTTTATGATACTGAGCCAAGGGCTAAGGATATTGGTCATCAGGAGAGCACTTACTTAGCATTCCAGAGTCATAGGATGAGATCTTCAACACACACACAATGTTGAATTTTCAGAGGGTTTTTTTTCTTTTGATTGGATGGTGCTTTATTTAATTCAGTCATTAATGGTTTTTTTTTTAAAGTTTTGTTTTTATTTATGTATATGTGTCTGTATGAGAGTGTGTGTGTGTGTGTGTGTGTGTGTGTGTGTGTGTGTGTGTGTCCATAGAGACCAGAAGTGTACATTGGTTGCCCTGGAGCTGGAGTTATAGCCAGTTGTGAACCACACAAAATGAGTGCTGGAAACAAAACTTGAGTCCTCTGGAAGAGCAGCTCTGAACTGCTGAGCAACCTCTGCAGCCCCCAAGTCAGTCAGGTTGGTGTGAGTTCCAAGGACATGCATAGTACTTTGCTGTAGCACAAGTAGAGTAATAATGCAGTACAAAGTCATTCCTGGGGCTTTAAACATGACTGGATTTAACCAACAGATTCTCAATAGAAAAATTAGATTGTCTAATTAATTGTAATTGAATTACAATATTGCTTTATTATTTAATTACTTGATTAATATTAATTAATAATGTTATTGCAATAGTAATGCTATTTAAGTCCAAATTAATTGTAATTCCAGACTTAGCATAGCTAGAATATGTAGAATCTTTGTGGCCTAAGTAATTGAGGCCATTTGGCAAGACATGTCAGACCACTGTGATGTTAGGACACTGGCAGAGTTGATAGGCTGTCCGTGTTTCCCAGAGTTTCTCTTCCAGAGATTTTGATTGTGTCAGGCCACAGTCAGACCGCAGGCTCTACTTTCTAAAGGGACAACTTAAGTGAGTCTTGTCATACAAGTGTGGAGCCAGGTGAGGTGAAGGAGGAAATGAGGGACTCTGTCAAAATTTCATTTAAGAGACCTGTGCTAAGTCCAGAGAGACAGCGAATTCAGAGAAGTAGACAAGATCTCTGTGAGATGAAAGGGCCACACAGAGCCATGAGAAAAGCCTGCAGTTTCCACGTTAGGACAGTTGCGTGGACAAAAAGTTTTCCCGGATTTCATTTTATTTCTTACGTTCCAGTCCAAACCTGTTCCACCTTGGGGAGGGTGTTCCTGATCATTCATGTGGAAAGCAGGCAGGGAGCCATGAGTGAGGAGGAAGCTTTTGAAATAGCTCCTGGTGTCCACTTGGCAGATGCAGGGGAAAGTGTCCAAGTCTAAAGGGAGCTGGCAGGAGTGCCCAAGGCAGGGCACAGGAAGCAGTTCAATAGCACGTTGTTTCATGGTCAAGATCAAGGGGCATGAAGAAAGAATTGTGGAAATGAGCAGATAGCAGGGATAATCATAACTGTGTGTCGCACATCATCTAGGATCAAGGAAGTCAGTGGTGCACATAAACTCTTGATCTCATGGTACCCTCATCTTGATGGTATTACTTCCATTCCAGGGCTGAAGACCTAGTCTTGAGAAGGGGTGCCTCTGTCATAGAGATGAGCTAGAGAGAGGGCTTGAGTGGATGGGTTTTCTGACCTGTGAGTGTTGAGCGGATGGAGAAGAAGAAAAGGGCTGCCTTGATGCTGAGCTGAGGAGGAGAGTAGATTTCAGCACCCAAGGAAGAAGCTGTGGGACCAGGAGGAATGGAGGGAGAGGGCTTTGAACTGCACACGGAGAAAGCACATGTGACATGCCCAGCAAAAGAGATGGCAGCACAGCCTTTAGAAGGAACTTGTACCTCTTTAAGACGATGTGCAGATGTAATGCAGATCACAGCCACTTCAAACACGTTTTCTGTGGAAAGCGTCAGTATTTTTAAGTCTGTGGGGGCGGGGGTGTGTGCGATGGTGAACCTTTTTTTTTTTTTTTTTTTACCGTAGTTTCCCTGAGATTTTGGCCTGTGGGCTTTCTCCTTCATGGTGATAGCAGGGCAACGAGGAGCGCGGTGGGGTTTGGAGACCCTGGACTGTGCTTCAGCACCCACTTAGACGCCCGTGTCTCTCAGCATCACATGACACTCGGTCCCTTACAGATGTCCTTCTTCACAATCATCACCGGGTGAAGAAGCCTAAATGGGGGTTTGTAGATGTAACCAACCGTCTTATTAAATAAGAGACACAGAGCCAATGTAAAGATAAAAGCCCAAGAGATCAGAGCTAAGAGCCTTACCCGCTTTCCGCCAGCTAGCCTCTCCCGCCAAGAGACCTCTCCGAAAAGGAACTACTTCCTGTGCGTTGTCTTTAAATAGAGTTCTGTTCTGCCTTCTCATTGGTTGTAAACCCAACCACATGACCGTCTCGTCACTGCCTGTCTGTGGTCACTCCAGGTCTTCTATGGTTGGTATTGAAATTAAGGGCGTGTGTCTCCAATGCTGGCTGTATCCTTGAACACAGAGATCTACCTAGTTCTGCTTACCAAGTGCTGGGATTAAAGGCGTGCACCACCACTGCCCTGGCTTTCCCTATGGTTTGCTAATAACTCTGACCCCTAAGCAACTTTATTTATTAACATACAAATAAAATCACATTTCAGCACAAATAAAATACCACTATAGGGGTTCAAGCTTACAGTACCAGTTAATTGATCATCTAAAGGAAAGTAGTATACTTCACCTATATACCTTTTTTGTTTTCTTTGTTTTGTTTTGTTTTGTTTTGTTTTGTTTTTTCGAGACAGGGTTTCTCTGTGTAGTTTTGGTGCCTGTAGACCAGGCTGGCCTCAAAATCACAGAGATCCGCCTGGCTCTGCTTCCCTTGTGCTGGGATTAAAGGCGTGCGCCACTGCTGCCCAGCCTCACCTATACACTTTAAAAAAATATTTAAGCTGGACTTGATGGTGGACAGCTTTGACCATAGTACTTGAGGCAGAGACCTGTGAAACCCTAAGTTCAAGGCCAGCCTGGTCTACACAGCAAGTTCCAAGACAGCCAGGGCTACAGAGAGACCTTCTTGAAACGCCCCACCCCCCAAAATCATTTATGTGTATGTGTGAGTACATGCCATGTGTGTGGTTACAGAGACCAGGGAAGAGTGTCAGGTCCCTTGGAGCTGGAGTTACACGCCATTGTGAGCTGCCTGATGGGTTCTGGGGACAGAATTCAGGTTCTTTGAAAGAGCATCAAGAACCTCTCTCCTGTGCACTTCGGGTAATTGAGAATTTCGATAATCAGAGAATTCAGAGCATGTTTGAGGAAATAATACTAAATATAGTATTATAGTATTGAGCATTGCTGACTTGATGTAGGTAATTTTTATTTGCTCTGTGTGTGTGTGTGTGTGTGTGTGTGTGTGTGTGTGTAAGTGTGTGTAAGTCACAAAATTTTCTATACAAGACATAAAATAATTGACAGTTGTCCTGTGATTCAGGTGAGAGTCCTCTCCGTTACTATTATTTCCCTCTTTCTTGTCTCTGTCTGTTACAGTTGATTGACTTCCTTTCTTGGTCCTTCCTCCCTCCCCGCCTCCCAACTCCTCTCCCCTGCTTTTCCTTTTCCACACAGTGGGGTTGGCCAGAGGCCTCAGAGACAGCTCCTTTCAGAGCAGAGCTACCTTGTCCTGTGGTATCTGTTCTTCCTGGGTGGGTAGAGAAGCCATACTTTGTCTCCGCCACCACATCTAGTCCTGAAAGGTTTCAGTCCACTGCCTGGCTCTTTGTGGTATCACATGACCTGACCACTCAGAACATGGCTACCTGGTGAATGGACAACAGACACGGGGGTGCCCGTTCCTAGGCTGGGCGGAAGCAGTCAGGCTCTTTGTTTTCAAATGTGGGAGAGGGAGTGTAGTGTTGAAACTGTGGAGCATTGGCAAAGGAGTTTGAGAGGCTTCAGTCACTCAGATACCTCCATCACCCCTGGGTCTGTGAAGCAGAGCTTCATGGCCATGTCCCCTGTGGCAGAGCTCAGTCACCCTTGTCCTTCCTTCTCTCGTCCGTCCTGCATAGCCTTTTGGTTTCCTGTAGTTTCCCTGGGGAGGCTGTCACTCAGGCACTCTATTGTGAGCTGGCCAGGAATATTTTATAATTAACAACAATGTGATAAAGTACACATAAAATTTGTGCTCTTGTAAGTTGTCACATCAGTTGTATTCAGTATATTTATACTGTTGTGCAACCAGTCTTCAGAACATTTTTAACTTGCAGACTTAAAACTCTGTACCCATTAAACAGCTCCCTGTTTCTCCTCCCTCTCAGCCTGGCATGTACCATTCTACTTCGTGTTACTATGAGTTGACCACATTTGAATACTTCATATGAATGAAATCAGGGTGCATTAGAGGTGTGCATGTGTGTGTGTGTATGTGTGTGTAACTGATTGACTTCACCATTCATGGTGCTATAAATTCATGTATGTTGTAAATCAGAAATACAGAAAATTTAGCTAAGACAAAAGAACAAAAACAAAACTCCAAACTTCTAACAACCATACTTCTTAAAGCACCTGAGGGATGACCATTATTATATAATTGCCATACATGTGATGGGGGTTATGATAAGATGGTTGATGAAAAGCACACTGTCTTGGAAAGTTACCGGAGTCCACTATGGAAAGCACTGCCAAGGAGCAATCCTAGGAAGGGCAGAAAGTCCCAAGGCCGACTCAGAACACCTGCTGAGGAGAACAGACAGGTATAAGTAGCAACAGGGTCTGTGCCTGGGGTGGCCAGGTTCTCTCTGTGCCTATTTCAAGGGGAGTCATAAATTGCCCAGAAAAATTAAAACTGCATGCCATTCATTAATCAGGACGACAGTTGTTAAAGCATAATCACCAAGCACTTTTCACATCCGGTGCATTTTAGACCTCATTTTACCCCATGACATGCGTTGTCTTACGAAGGCCATTTTACATGTGAGGAAAGTAAAGCTCAAAGAGGTTGCAGTCTTCTTAGTCACCAGCCTGGCCTTGCCTGGAGCCTGTGATTTGACAGGTCACCAAAGCCTTTCACCTCAGCGCTCCCTCCATTTTGGCCTGGATACTTCCTAGTTATGAAAGGGTGTACTGTGTCTTGTAAAGCATTTTACCAGCATTCCTGGTCTGGACCTCTAGGTTCTTGTAGTTTTTAACTTGTGACAACCAGAAATGCCGTAGGTATTGCCAGATGTTCCAGGGGTAACATCATGGCATAGTTAGGACCACTGATCCAAAGCCAAAAGCTTCTCAGTATGAATCTGATGGAAACCAAGAAGGATGTCTTCTTGTCCCATTGCAGTCTGTCCCAATAATGGCTGAGAGGGCTCCATCCATTCTAACTTCAAACCTTTCCCAAGTTGGTCCTCAGAGCCTCCCAGCAGTACGGTGATGGGGAGGCAGAACAACTGATGCTGGGGAGGGTGACTCCTTCTCAGTAGTCCTTGCTCTGTTAGCTGTTTGTTCAGCGAATGAGGCCAAGAGAGTAGCTTCAGAAGTTGAAGCAGGTTTAGAGGGAAGACTGCAGACTTCCTCACAGTGGATCTGAGGTAAACGACATGACTTCTCAACAAGCCAGGGAGACGGGCTGGTTGCCCTTCACGAAGCATAGTCCATCTGAGGACTCACCTCCTCTCCCGTTTGCAGCTGCTTTGTTCTACTTTTGTTTTGTTTGGGGTTTTTGTTTTTGTTTTTGTTTTTTTAGACAGTCCCTTGCTGTGTAGCACAGATTGGCACTGAATTCATGGCAGTCCTTTTGCCTGAGATTACAGATGTATACCACAATTAAGTTAACCTTGTGAGTACTGATTGGAAATTGCCTTACATTTAAAAATCAAATGGATAAACTTTCTACTCTAGGAAGATTCTGTTGGACATGGTTTACATAAAAGGATAAATGGTAATCGAGGCAACATTTGTTCGGTGCCAAATGAGTGGTTCAGATAATAAATTATATGGGATGAAAGGATGAGGAGATGAGCGTGACCCAGCGTTGTTAGAGAGAACTTCATAGAGGGAGTTGGTGAACTGAGCCTTAACGAACAAGTAGAAAGATAGGAAGTTCTTATCAGAGAGTCTCACTTTGATTAACTCACGCACAGTACCACTTAGGTGGTTATTGCAATACCATCTGGGTCTCATTATCACAGAATATGCCTAGGAGTGATTGAAATCCATTTACAAGCTCATGCATGCTGATCATCCAGAGTTCATCGTCATCTCAGCCAAATTTGATAACTTGAAATCAAAGGAGGCTTGCAAGGATCCCTTTCGCTGGCTGTTTCCTGCAGTAAGATCTCACAGAATCACCATTCTCTGAAGTGTTCTCAAAGGAAACTGGGCTCAGGATTTGGAGAGAACTTCCTGTGGCCTGCCTGTATGCCTTTAAGATGGTGCACAGGCTTGGTGGGGTTGTGGAGGCCAAGTTATCACTAAAAGGACTCCAGGGCCACCTGAAACATGGCCCCGTTTTTTGCACAGGCTCCAGCCATTGGCTAGAACTGTCAGAATTCCCAAAAATGAATGCCACAGATGTTCCCTCTGCTGGAGGGGCTGAGTGGCAAAGGAACAAACAGACTCGGGGAGGGTGACAGGGAAGCCGCCCACATCTCCATTCCTAGGGATTAGAGCAATCATACTTTTCCTTCCTCCATGTAAAAATATAAACAGTCACTTTATAAACAGTTGTCACTTTTTGACTTTTAAAGATTCAGCCTCTCCCTTTTGTTTACTTCGATGACCTTTGAAATAAGCTACAACTGACAGCATGTAAAAAAAGAAATTCCATCTTCAGTTTTCAGAAAGAGGAGTCTGTCTGTTACCACAGGCCATGGACTCCAGCAGCCTCCGGAGCTCTGGCTCTGGCCCAGGTGCAGGCTTGAAGGGCCTTAGGGAGTTCCTAAGGCACTTTGTCCAAGTCCCTAACTGGGTGGCTTGGATAATATTCACTAATCAGCCCAAAGACCAGATGCTAAATGCCAAACTGTTTTCTCTGATTCAGACTCTTTTTACAAGGGAAATTTTATAGCTGCTTTGAAACCCAGAAAGTTGTCTATCAACATCACAGCTGTACGTTTCTGTTAGCCTTGCCGGCCAAAAGACAGCGCTGGACATGTCACCGAAGTGCTCAAGAATGCTGCTGCCCACCTCCCCCTTGGTGCCTTTCCCTGACCTGCTCTTCAGGGACCACTAGGTGTAAAACTAAAAAGTTGAGGCCGGGCGGTGGTGGTGCACGCCTTTAATCCCAGCACTCGGGAGGCAGAGCCAGGC
>CABHPH010131894.1:0-21330 GCA_902168325.1 Peromyscus nudipes | reverse complement strand
AGGCATAAAAAGTCTTCAGTGAACAGAATTTTTTTTTGTCAGCCATAAATTCAGAGATGTGGTCCAGTGTCATAAACATTATATTATTGTATTATACATTAATATATAAGATATTAAATATATTGTCATAAATGTTTATATGCACATATATAATTTCCAAATGACTGAAGCCGTTTTGTTACTGTTTGCTGTGATGCTGCAGTTTTTAGGGTCAGGAAGGAAGGGAAACAAAAGGGATAAAATCTTCTCAGAAATCCTGACCATGGCAGTAAAACGCCCTGAAGCTTGCTCCCGCCTGGTTTTGTTCAGAGGTGAGCAGGTTGCTGGTCAACTATGAAATCTTTGCCGTGTTATGGACAAGGTCTAAATATTCTTCCTTCTTCCCATGGCATGAAATGTGTGCCACCTTAGTTTTACCCAATTCCCCGTTCAAATCAAAGCACATGTGAAATCAACCCCCCTGGCTTCATTTAACTTCCTTCTCCAACTGTGAGCCTGACTCATCCAGTGAGTTCCTCGTGGGACCATCCCATAGCAGTCGCCCTGACTGATAGTAGGTCCTTCAGATTTCCCTCTGTCCAATCACATTCTTCCATCTCCTTCCTGTAAACAGCTTCCAAAGCTCACCTTCCAGACTAATCACACAGATCTAATTAAACCTGAACTAAGGTACAGGCAAAGGGGCATTTCAGAGCGGACATAATGATGGAGGTGGATGGGCGCTTGTGAGGCAGGAGCTGTCTGCAGCAAGGGTGTCTGTGTTCTTTGAGGGCAGAGGGTGTGATAGGTGTGCTACACAGCATCACGGTGGGAACTGGGGCAGAGAGGTGCTGAGGAATCAAGCAGCCAGATGGGGGAAGCAACATTCCACATCAGGAAATGAAAAGCTGCATAAACAGATACAGTTTATAGGCAGTGGTGTGGCCATAAAAATTATATTATGCACCAGATTTTAACTAAAAAAAAAAAAAAGTAGCATAGAGACCTCAGAGGTTAAGAGGGAACACTACTGAGAAAGACTTGAGGTTGGTTCCCGTAACTACCTGTAACTCCATCTCCATGGGATCCAGTGCCCTCTTCTGGTCTCCTCAGACACTGGCACTCACATGTGCACATAGCCACACACACACACTTTAAAATAAACCTTTAAAAAATACCTATAACTTGGCACTTGCTTCAGCAGCACATATACTAAAATCATAACAACACAGGAAGATTAGCACTACCCTTGTCCAATCACAGTGTGAAAATCTGTGACGTGTTCCTTTTGCAGGGAGCTGTGTGTGTTCCCGTGAGCACAGGTACGCATGTGTGTGAGCAAATGTGTCGAGGCCAGAGGTCAGTTCCGAGTGTCATTCTTCAGGTGCTATCCATCTTTCTGCTGTTGTTCTTGGGGTTTTTGTCTGTTTGTTAAAAATATATTTATGCCAGGCGGTGGTGGCGCATGCCTGTGTCTGTCTGTCTGTCTCATTCTCTCTGTCTCTCTCTGTCACTGTGTGTGTACATGTGTGGGAGTATTAGCAGAGGTCAGAAGAGGGAGTAACATCCCCTAGGAGCTGGAATTACAGGAAATGTGGGTTTGGTAACTCTCTCTCTCTCTCTCTCTCTCTCTCTCTCTCTCTCTCTCTCTCTCTCACACACACACACACACACACACACACACACCTGTCTTAGTTACAGTTACTATTGCTGTGATGAAACATGACCAAAAGCAACTGGGGAGGAAAGATTTATTCCACTCATTGTTTCATATAAGTTTGTTGGTTTTTTTTTTTTTTTTTTTTTTTTACTCTTTTGGGGGCCCACCACCCAACTCCCAAATGAATCACACATGAAGGCTTATTATTACTTATGAATGCCCGGCCTTAACTTGGCTTGTTTTCCTAACTTAAATTATCCTGTCTACCTTTTGCCTCTGGATTTTTCCTTTTCTTACTTCTGTAAATCTTACTCTTTTTTTTTTTTGTTTTGTTTTGTTTTTTTGTTTTTTTCGAGACAGGGTTTCTCTGTGTAGCTTTGGTGCCTGTCCTGGATCTCGCTTTGTAGACCAGGCTGGCTTTGAACTCACAGAGATCCGCCTGCCTCTGCCTCTCGAATGCTGGGATTAAAGGTGTGTGCTACCACCACCTGGCAAATCTTACTCTTACTCCGTGGTTTTCTGTGTAGCTGGGTGGCTGGCTCCTGGAGTCCTCCTCCTTCTCTGGCTACTTTTTTTTTTTCCTCCCAGATTTCTCCTATATATTCTCTCTGCCTGCCAGCCCCACTTATCCTTTCTCCTGCCTTGCTATTGGCTGTTCAGTTCTTTATTAGATCATCAGATGTTTTAGACAGGCAAAGTATCACAGCTTCACAGAGTCCAACAAATGCAACATAAACAAAAGTACCACACCTTACATTAATATTCCCCAACAATAGTTCATCATCAAAAGCAGTGAGGGCAGGAACCTGGAGGCAGGAGCTGATGCAGAGGCCATGGAAGGGTGCTGCTTACTGGCTTGCTCCTCATGGCTTGCTCAGCCTGCTTTCTTATAGAACCCAAAACCACTAGCCCAGGGGTGACACCACCCACAATGGTCTGAGCCCTCCTGCATCAATCACTAATTAAAGTGCCTTAAGGATCTTATGGAGACATTTTCTCAACCAAGGATCCCTCCTTTCTGATGACTCCAGCTTATGTTAAGTTGATATAAAACCAGCCAGCTCGCTCTCTCTCTCTCTCTCTCTCTCTCTCTATCTCTATCATTTATTTATTTATTGAAACATGATCAAATGTAGCCCAACCTGGCCTACAACTTGCTGTGTAACTGAGCATGACCTTGAATTTCTGATCACCTTGCCTCTGCCTCCTAAATGCCAAGATGACAGGCAGGTACCACTACCCCTGGTTGATGTAGTTCTGGACTCAAACCCAACTTTACCAATTGAGTTAAATCCCCAGACCCAAATGTTTTCTCCTGTTCTGTGGGTCGTCTTTTTGCTTTCTTTTTACTTTTCTTATTTATTTATTTATTTATTTATTTATTTATTTATTTATTTATTTATCTATTTATCTATTTATCTATTTATCTATTATTTATCTATTTATCTATCTATCTATCTATCTATTTATTTATTTATTTATTTATTTTTGAGACAGGGTTTCTCTGTTTATCCCTGGGGGCTGCCCTGGAACTCACTCTGTAGACCAGGCTGACCTTGAACTCAGAGACCCGCCTACCTCTCCCTCCTAAGTGCTGGGATCAAAGGCCTGTGCCACCAACACCCTAGCGTCTTTTTACTTTCTTTTAAAAAATATTTATTTGGTGTTTGTGTGTAGTGCATATACATAGTGGGAGTGTAGATGTGTGGGTGCATACGCCCATGCCTGTGCTGGAAGGTCAGAGGACATTGTCAGGTGTCCTGCTCTAACAATCTCCCCTATTCCCTTGAAAAGGTCAGTCACTGAGCCCAGAGCTAAGATGGTGGCCAGCAAGCCCCAGCAATCCTCCCGTCTCCCTACCGTACAGTACTGAGGTTTGAAACACTCTTGCACACCACCACCATGCCTGACTTTTTATGTGGGTGCTGAAAACTTGAACTCAGGATGTGAGGATTGTTCATCAAGCACTTTTTTTAAATTTATATATTTTTTAAAGATTCATTTATTATGTATACGTAAGAGGGCGCCAGATCTCATTACAGATGGTTGTGAGCCACCATGTGGGTGCTGGGAATTGAACTCAGGACCTCTGGAAGAGCAGTTGGTGCTCTTAACCTCTGAGCCATCTCTCCAGCCCATCATCAAGCACTCTTAACCACTGGGCGACCTCCCTAGCTCCCATCTTGGTTTTTGAGTTAAGGTCTCTCCCAGGCCTGGATCTCACCCAGAAGACCGGACTGGTCGTGAGGCCCCTGGGGAGTTGTTGGTTTCAGACTCCTCAGTGCCGGTATTACAAGTGTTCAACTCCATTCCTGGCCTTTTCCACATTGGTTCTGGGGACTGAATTTACCGTTTTCAGCATATGGGGCTAGAGAGACGGCTTTGTTATCTAGAGCACTCACTGCTCCTTAGGGAGTATCCAGGTTCAGTTCCCGCAACTGCCTGTGACTCCACCTCCAAGAGAACCAGTGCCCTCTTCTGGCCTCTGGGGGTAGATCCTGATTCAAAAAAACAAAAAACAAAACAAAACAAAAACCAAATGGGAGCTAGTGGGTAGCTCAGTAGGTTAGGAGGCTCTGGGTTCAGGATCCTCCTGCTTACGTGGCAAGCACTTTACTGACTTTGCCATCTCCTACCCACCCTCCCTGTCTTGTTTGTTTGTTTGTTTTGTTTTTAGGTAGGGTCTTGTTATGTAGCCCAGGCTGAACTAATAATGTTCAGGTGCACCTCAACCCCCTGGGATTACAGGTGTATTTCAACAAACCTAGCTCCCAAATTTTAGAAAATGTTGTCAATCGTCGTAATTGAAGATGTACCAGGACTGGAAAAACTTAGTATTGGTGTCATGAAATGTCTTCTCTTTCCATTTTATTAAAGGGGAAAACTTAAAAACAAAATAAGCCAACAAACAAGGCATGGTTTGCAGAAGTGCCCTTCCGTGTGAAGCTGGCCACCGTGAACTTGTCCTGGAACGGGCCCTAAGCTTTAGCTTCGGATTCCACATGAATAATCAATAGTCACAGAGACGGACCTCAGCAGCCTGGGCTCCACATAGTGCAGCGAGTGAGCTCACAAGACCTCAAGGTTTTCAGTTTGTGTTTTTTCTTTTTCCTTTTTTCTTGCTGGTGATATAACCCAGGGCTTCACAAGAGCTAAGCTAGCGATCTACCACAGAGTTACCCCTCCAGTCCCAGAAAGATTTTAGATGATAAAAATCCAGGAATAGGCTAGAGATGGCTGGGTAGGTAAAGGCACTTGCCACCAAGCCTAATGACCTGAGTTTGACCTCTGGATCCACTCAGTGGAAGACAAAAATGGACTCCTGGAAGTTGTCCTACATCTCCATAGGTGGGCCATGGCACACACTGCCCCCATTTAAAAATATCTAATGAAAAAATAGCAATTTATGCCAATGTACAATGTCAGCATGTTCATATACGTGTCACCAGATTTTGTAATTATCTGAACAGTTTGTGTTTGATTGATGATTTGAGGTATCTTGTATGTTTTAAGAGAAGCTGACTTGTTTGTACATTGAAATTTTATATTATTATTATTATTATTATTATTATTATGGTTTTTTGAGACAGGGTTTCTCTGTGTAGCTTTGGTGCCTGTCTTGGATCTCCCTCTGTAGACCAGGCTGGCCTCAAACTCACAGAGATCTTCCTGCCTCTGCCTCCCAAGTGCTGGGATTAAAGGCATGCTCCACCACTGCCCGGTGAAATTTAATTTTTTTAAAGATATATTTGTTGGGCTGGAGAGACGGCTCAGCAGTTAAGAGCACTGGCTGATCTTCTAAAGAACTTGAGTTCAATTCCCAACACCTACATAGCAACTCATAGCTGCCTGTAACTCCATTTTCAGGGGATCTGACACCTTCACACGGGTATACATGCAGGCAAAATACCAATGCACATAAAAATACATTTAAAAACATTTTTAAAGATATATTTATTATTTATGTGAATGTCTGTGTGCCTTTGTGAGTTTATGTGTACTGTATGTGTGTTGGTACCCTAAAAGGCCAGAGAGGGTACTGATTCTCTTGGGAGTATAGTTACAGGCAGTTATGGGAATTGAACTTGGGTCCTCCCTAAGGAGCAGTAAGTGCTCCTAGCAACTGAGTGGTCTTTCCAGCTCCATAAGTTGAAATTTTTAAAAAGATACAGTTGTTTGTAATTACTGTTTAAACATTGAATGGAATTTAATTATTAAATTTACAAAATCTGTCTTAGTCACGTAAATACTACTTAAACGTTGAAGAACGTTGATGAACTTTTATTAAGTGTTTGAAGCAGTAAAAAAATAAATCTAAAGAGCCAGGAGTGGTGGTGCATGCCTTTAGTCCCAGCACTCGGGAGACAGAGGCAGGTGGATCTCTGAGAGTTCAAGGCCAGCCTGGTCTACAGAGTGAGTTCCAGGACAGCCAGGGCTGTTACACCGAGAAACCCTGTCTTGAAAACCAATCAATCAATCAATCAATCAATCAATCAATCAATCAATCAGTTTAATGCATGACTTGTACTGTGGTGACTTGAATAAGAACGGCTCCCATAAGTTCACATATTCAATGCTTAGTCATCAGAGAGTGGCATTATTTGAAGACGTATAAGGAGGTATGGCCTTGTTGGAGGAAGTATGTCATTGGGGGTGGACTTTGAGGCCCATGCTACCCTACTAGGCCCAGTTTCTCTCCCTCCCCCTCCCCTCCCTTCCCCCTTCCATCCCATCCTCTTTCCTTCCCTCTCCCACCCCTCCCCCTTCCCTCCCCTCCCCTTTCCTCTCTCCCCCCCCTCTCCTCCCCCTCTTCTCCCTCTCCCCTCCCCTCTTCTCCCCCTCCTCTCCCTCTCCCCTCCCTTCCTCTTCCCCCTCCCCTCCCCTTCTGCCTCCCTCCCCTCCCCTCTCCTTCCCCTCTCCTCCCTTCCCCTCCCTTCCCCTCTCCTCTCTCTTCCCCTTCCTTCCCCTCTCCTCCCCCTCCCCTCCTCTCCCTTCCTCTTTTTCTCTTGACCTGTGGATCAGGATGTAGCTCTCAGCTGCTGCTCCCACACCATGCTTGCATCCATGCTCCCCACCATGATGATTATGGCTTAAGCCTCTGAAACTGTAGGCAAGTCCCCAATTAAATGCTTCCTTCTATAAGAGTTGCCTTGGTCATGGTGTCTCTTCACAGCAACAGAACAGTGACTAAGACATATGTCTGGGAAAATTAGTGTCACTTTTAAATGTTTAGAGGGACTTAAAATTCAATATTTAAATGTAAAAGATGATTACTGATCAACATACAGTGAAAGTGTTGAAGTTTCAAAGTAAGCTATGTTAGATTTATAAATAAAAAGACAATATGTATGAGTTGAGTTCAAAGCTCTAAAATACTAAGTACTAAAATTTGCAGCCATAATTGAATATTCATACTACCGCCGGGCGGTGGTAGCGCACGCCTTTAATCCCAGCACTGGGGAGGCAGAGTCAGGTGGATCTCTATGAGTTCGAGGCCAGCCTGATCTACAGAGCAAGATCCAGGACAGGCACCAAAACTACACAGAGAAACCCTGTCTAAAAACAACAACAACAACAACAAAAAAAAAAAACAAAAAAAAATTCAGACTACCATTAAATTTAAATTTTTCTTTTTCTTTTCTTTCTTTCTTTTTTTTTTTTTTTTCTTTTTTTTTTTTTTTTTTTTTTTTTTTTTTTTTTTGGTTTTTCGAGACAGGGTTTCTCTGTGTAGCTTTGCACCTTTCCTGGAACTCTCTCTGTAGACCAGGCTGGTCTCGAACTCACAGAGATCCGTTTGCCTCTGCCTCCCGAGTGCTGGGATTAAAGGCGTGGGCCACCACTGTCCGGCCTAAATTTTTCTTAAATGTATTTTCTGAATATCATTTATCAAGTACTTATTACATATTATTAAAATAAACATCTTTGTAAAGGACAGCCTCACAACAGCAAGTACCAGATGACAAACAGAAAATAGGTGATGCCGAGTGCCAGGCAGCCTCTGCCCACCCCAGGATATGACATCACCACCATCCCCTCCACCCCCCATCCCCCCCATCCCCCACCCGGCTTCTTAGTTTCCTGCATTCTCCAGCTCTGAGTCTTCACTCCAGAGGGCTGGGAAGTGGCGTTTCTGGCTGGATTTCCCCTTGACTTTCATTGGCCAGGGAACAAACTTGTTCTTCTGGTGCTGGGCTCTGGTCTTGCCTTGGGCTTTGCAACAGCCAAAGCGGAAAGATATCCTTTCTGGAGGTCATCTCTGGTGGGAGGGGCCAGCAGAGCGTGTGGGGAAGTCTGAAGCAGGGACTTGGATGGAAGCGGGGTGGAATTCTGAGGGTTCAGTCTCTCATATCTCAGAGCTTGAACTCAGGTTTCTGATGAGGACTCGATCTGATCTCTCTCTCGCTCATGGGGCCACAAGTCAGATGCATCTTGCTGGATTTTGGTACACTGCTTTCAGCATATGTATGTGTAATTTCTAAAACTCAGAAGGTGGTCATAGTATCTGGTTTATGTCCTTTTCTAACTTTAAGTTTTTAAGTATAATCTTTTTTTTTTTTTTTTAGGTTTTTCAAGATAGGTTTCTTTGTGTAGCCCTGGCTGTACTAGAACTCCCTCTGTAGACCAGGCTGGCCTTGAACTCCCAGAGATCTGCCTGTGTCTGCCTCCCAAGTGCTGGGATTAAAGGCGTGCACCACCACCTAGCCTTTGTTGTTGTTGTTGTTGTTGTTGTTGTTGTTGTTTTAATGACAAACTCTTGCTGTATAACCCAGGCTAGCCCTGAACTGACCATGTAGCCCAGGTTCCTGCTCATGAGCAACCTGCCTGTTGCTTTACATACACATTAAATTGACTGTTTTCTCTCTCCCTCTGCCTGACTCTGTGTTAGGGCCTGGTACATGCTAGGCAAATCTCTCTACTCACACAGTTTGTGTAATTCCTTTCAATCTATAAAAGCAAACCGTGTATTCATCAGATGCCTGCCTGCTGCTCCGCCACCCCTTTGTCCCCGGCTTCTTTCTGTCTCTGCAGATTTTACTTAGCACAATGTCCTCAAGATTCCCATGTTATATCATATGTCAGAACTGTCCTTCTTATTAAAGATGAAATGCACTCTTTTATATATGTACACTTTCTCCATTCGGCCACCCTCAGTGGACAGTCTCACTGCTGTGAGTAATGCTGCTGTGGACAGGAATGTAGGAATATTTCTTTATGCCCCTGCTGCAATTCCAGAAGTGGAGTTGATGAGTCGGTCATATGACCTTAAAATACCTAAAGCACCAAGCCCATGTCATTTTCTGCAGTGGCTGCATTATGGAAGTCACTTTAAAGTTTCCCCTGGAGGGAAAAAATGATAATGCTGTGGACTGCAGCGGAGGAAAACAGTGATGACCGAGGTCGTACGCTCACAGTGGTCATGCCCGAAGAGAAAACTGTTAAAAGAATGAAGCGCATAGGACTGCTATGATGGAGGGACATTACGGACCATTTGATCCACATCTGTCATTGTGGGGAGTGATCTAGGTCACTGAGGACAAAGGGCTCAGGAGAGTTCCTTAATGGAGAAGCCAGGCTGCTATCCTGAGCTTTCAGTATTCAGCTTGATGCACGGAATATAACTGTCACCTGGAAACACTATGAGACTAAAAGCCAGAAGTAGGAGTGGACAATTCCAAACATCCTTTGAGATGCACTGTCTAATTCGTTTGAGCGTCTGCTTAACCTCCCCAATTTGTTCAGTTGACATTGAAACCGAGTCTGCTTTTCTGGATCGGAGGGAGATGGGAATCTTGGTTATCCTAAGAGGTAAGAGGGGGAGACAAAGAAAATCAGTCCACAATGAAGATCTGCCAGGCGAGGAATAAAACCTGCGGAGTCGCCAGTGTGTGGCACCGATTTGGCACCCTTCATGGGGGCATCATGCCCCCGCGCGAAGAGGGAGGTCTGTGGATCACCGCTCTTCTCACGCTCTGGAATCCAAAGCAGAGAGGTCTGGGGACTCCCAGGGACCACAGTACGGCCCCAGCCACCTTGTCCGAGCAACTTCCCTAGAGGGACCACACCCAGTCTCCCCCGCTGCAATCGGGGCGCCCCGGGCGCCAGGAGCGCAGGCTGCGGACCAGGGCGGGCACGTGGGCTCGGCCGCAGTGCTGCACCAGTTCAGCCCTCCTGGCAGCCCCGGGGCTTGCGCGCTGCCCCGGCCTCTGGGGAGAGGTTCCTCCCCCTCTGCTCTGCACCAGTCCGAGGGAATCTGCGGTCGGTGACGCGCATCCTTCGGCGAGCCACCTGCAGCCCCGGGTGCGCCGCTGGGGCCGCATCGCAGGCTGGGCCGGCGGCTTGGGTACCGCGCGCTCCGGAGGCCATGCGGGCGTTGGCGCGGCGCGGCGGCCGACTGCCGCTGCTCGGTAAGGCCCCTTGCCCCCTCCCCGCTCTGGCCCAGCGCGCACCCCCACCCCCGCGCTCCCCTCGCCGCCGCATCCCTCCCCTCTTTCGCGCCCTCCCGCGCAAGCGGTGAACTTGGCTGCGGCTCGCCCACCCCCGCCCTCGCCCTCCTCCGCAGCGCTCCTCTGCAGTCCCAAGGCCGCCGCGCATAGGCTTGGGCTTGGATGCGGGCGACAAGTTCTGGAGAGTCTGCAGCAGCACAGGTGGCCCCGGACCCCGACCCGTGGCTGGTCCCCTGGACGCCTAGACTGGTCTCTTGGTTACTGTGGATTCTCGAGGGGTGGCGTTCTCACCTCTTTGAGGCGTGGTTGACCGAGTAAACTCTAATGGGAAAACAGCATATTTTGCTAGAGCGGTCATCCCCGCTGGCGGCGACCCCGACCTGTGCCAGTTTTCGGTTAGACCAATGGCTAGTTACTTTGGAAATACTATCCAAAAACGGATTTACAAATTAAAATACTAGCTGTCCTTCCCCTCTCCATTCTATTCTTATCCTAGGATTAAACCCTAGTGAGATTTTTCAAGAACTCCGAGGACTGCCCTCCCAAATTACCTGCTTGGATGATAGCTGTGATTGAAAACGTTACCGATAAGGACAAGGTCCCTTCTGACCCAGTCCAGATCGGTTCGCGTCAGCTTTCTATTTGGGAAGATGAGGGGGTTGGATTGAATTTAAGTTGGAGACAGAGTTCTGGGAATCTGGGGAAGATGGGCCCTGCCCTAGTTTCGCAGCCTTGCGAGGCACTCACGGTTTGGCCTTGGCGCCCGGTAACCTACTTCCCCTTCAGCTCCGACTAGGATTCGGGCTTGAACTGTCGGTGACAAATAGAGAAAATATTTGCAACACAATAAGCAGAAATGATTTCCAATCGCTTAAAAAAAAGAATCATAAAGTAAAAAGTGTAGGATATAAAGAAAAAGGGTGGGAAAACCGATGTTTTACCTTTCTTAAACCAGTTTTAAATACGCACATTTCAAATACATAATATACTATGCTTTGTTTTCAGGTTCTATTAATGCAAAAGGCTTTGGTTGTGGCTCTTATTATTATTGATTATATTAATGCCTTTTCCATAGCAGAAAAGATTTTCTAAAGGGCTAAAGGGGTCTAAGGGAAGTAACTGGGCATCAGAGCAGTACTTGCAACCGCGCTCAAACTGCTTCGGACTCCTTCTTAGGAAATGTCTGCATCCCTCTCCAGATTCAAAGGGCAACACACAGACAACAAATACGCACAGTTTTATGAGTCCATCCATCCGTTGTTATATATCAGTATGTCCTCATAACCACGTGTGTGTGTGTGTGTGAAAACACAAGTGACTCAGCTCCAAAGTGACCACCACTCTGATTTCTCAAACCCTATATTACTTTTGCCTGTTTTTGAAATTCACAAAAAGTAAATCACGGTTACACCCGCCCTTCTCCCTTCTCTCTGCAGCGCTGGGGATCCGATTCAGGGCTTCATGTTGCGTATGAGGCGTGTGCCGCAGCACTGAACCACTCCCCTAACTCTGCTTCATGCTCTAGTTCTTTCCGTGTATTTATTTTGATATGTGTACGAGTGTTTGCCTGCATGTGTGTGTGCACCACATGTGTGCCTGTGACAGTCAGAAAAGGTGGTCGACTCCCCTTTGAAGTAGACTTGCAGATGGTTGTGGGTGCTAGAAACCAAACCCAGGTCTTCTGCAACAAAAGCAAGTACTCCTAACTGCTGAGCCCTCTCTCCAGCCCCAGTGTCCAGCTTCTTTGACTCAACATAGTGCTTATGAGAGAAGACTTTGTTCCCTGTAGTACAGTCCTTGAAAACAGCGTTGACTGCCATTCTTTGGTATGATACATGTTACCATGTGTTTATCCATCCCCTTGTTGGTCATTCAAGCTCTTCCTGGTCTAAGGATGGATCTCCGTAGTAGAGTACTTGCTTAGTATGCATGAAGCGCCTGGGTTCAATTCTCAGAACCCTTTTTAAGAACTTGCTTCTGTTTTTGTTATAATTACAAATAATACTGCTGTGATCATCGTTCTGTTTTTTGCTGTACCTGAACTCCCGTTTCTTGTGGGATTTTCCCAGAGGGAGGGCATATATGCAGTTTGGGTAGGTACTGCAAAGGAGTTTTCCCGAGTAGTGTACCAATTCACATCCCTACTAGCTGTATGGATGCTTGCCCATAGGTATTTTCTTCTTGGGTGAAGTAAGGAGCTTAAAAGTAGGGATGTTTAGCCAAGCATGGTGGTGCACACCTTTAATGCCAGAACTTGGGAGGCAGTGGCAGGCAGACCTCAGTAAGTTTAAGGCCAGCCTGGTCTACATTCAAAGTGAGTTCCAGGACAGCCAGAGCTACACAGAGAAACACTGTCTTGAAAAACCAAAAAAAAAAAAAAAAAAAAAAAGAAGTAAAGACTTCAAAATATTCATGTTAAATGTCTTACATTACAAGAGGAGAGCTTGGTTTCCTTTGTAAGTACCATTTTTCAAGGATAATGATGATATTTTCTAAGAGAATCTGGAAGAGAGGGAAGATTTTTCTTTAGGCTGCCAGTTCACAAATAACACAGAGACCTCTTATTAATTATGAAAGCTTGTCCTATATCTTAGGCTTGTTCCTAACTAGCTCTTATAACTTAAATTAACCCATTTATATTAATCTGTGTTCTATCACGTGACTTTACCTCTCTTCCACCTTGCACCTCCTGTTTTCTCTCCACGTCTCCTGGCTTCTCCCCGTGCACCTAGATTTCTCCTCCTCTTCCTTTCTCTCCCCGGAAATCCTGCATATACCTCCTGCCTAGCTATTGGCCATTCAGCTTATTACACCAGTCACAGCAAATACACCTTCACACAGTATACAGATATCCCACAACATAAATGGTTTATAGCTGGGCGGTGGTGGTGCACGCCTTTAATTCCAGCACTCGAGAGGTAGAGGCAGGCTGATCTCTGTGAGTTCGAGGCCAGCCTGGGCTACAGAGCTAGTCCAGGACAGGCTCCAAAGTTACAGAGAAACCCTGTCTCGAAAAACCAATAAATAAATAAATAAATAAATAAATAAATAAATAAATAAATAAATGGTTTATAATAATAGCTTTCAAGGACTAGAACTTTACATTGCAGTTTTAAATGAGCTGCATTAGGTACAATACCTTAAACAAGAGTAGAAACATGGGGCGGTAGTGGCGCACGCCTTTAATTCCAGCACTCGGGAGGCAGAGGCATGTGGATCTCTGTGAGTTCGAGGCCAGCCTGGGCTACAGAGTGAGTTCTAGGACAGGCTCCAAAGCTACACAGAGAAACCCTGTCTTGAAAAACCAAAAAAAAAAAAAAAAGTAGAAACATATATACAATATAACAAAAGTAACCTTAAATGTGTACCAATACAAAAATCCGTACCAGTGTAAAATATTTGAGACTAGTTGTTCAAAAGTAGACTCAATCCACCTTTTTATTCCATCATTTCTATACTATATCCCCCTTTTGCCCTTCAGAAAGAGATCCTTGAATCTAATCTCCTTTGTTCAGTTTTTTTCCTGACCATGACCAACTTGTAACCAAACCCCTAAACAATGACAAATATTCATAACCCACCAAATGACCAAAAACTATCCACCCCACCTCTTGGGAGTGTGGGCAACATGTTCTCTAGACTGCTTCCTGATGTCTGGGGGGGGGGGGGGGGGAAACAGCATCTTTAGGGGACCCTGCGAAAATTGGGATAATGGACAAGTCCTGGGAGAGCTGGTTGTATTATTTTTTGTTTAGTCTCCGTGTGATGGGAAAGTGTAGAGCTTATCTGAAGTCCTGGCTGGAGTAGTCTGTGAGGCTGGACCATCTCAGTTAGCAACTCTGAAGTTGTTCTGGATGCAGAATTTTGAGGAAACTGTAACAGAGACATTCTGAGAGGCTGCGTCACCTGGGCTGCTTGTCTTCATTGGTGTCTGGCCTTTTTCTCTGAAAGTACACAAACTTTTAATAGTAACTTATGTATCTGCGTTAACACAAGCATGGAAAGTGTGTGCACAAGTCAATTAAAGAATTTTTTGTTGTTGTTTGTTTGTTTTCTGTTTGAGCAGGTAAAAGGCATCTGTTAACTCTTTAAGTTTGTTTGGACTGTAGAGTGAAAGGATGTCATGTAATAACAAGTCATGAGGACTCTTTAGCTAATAGTATTTATCATGTTTCATCCAGTCTCAGAGCTGTTCCCATAGTAGACGTCACCTGTCCTGTAGTCTTTCTCGGTTTCTTTTTTCATGTCTGTAGCCGAGATTTTCAGGAGGTCTCCGCTAATCATATCTGATCTTCATTAATTTTGATGAGAACCATAACTTTCTGTTTCCTGTGGAAACAAAGGTATAACCCCTCCCTCAATGCAACATATTTTCTGACTTCCATTTTGAGTTAAGACATTCTTAAAATATATGTTGGTTTAATTTAGCAGTTTCCATAATCCAATGTCTCTCAGCAGCTATTGTTTTTGTTCATTAGCATTTAAAAATTCAAAGTTGACAAAACACCAGACAGAATCCAGACACCCTGTGTTTCCTGTCTCTATGTGGCTTTTTTTTTTTATATTACTTCACTCTCTCTTTAAAGACTTTGTTTTTAAACTATTTTTTTTCTTACCCATTTTCTTTTCTTTCTTGAGCATCTAAGCACATTTTAAAACACACTGTGACCTGTTCAGTCAGAGGTTTTGTCTGCCTGGACATGGCTTTGTGTGTGTGTGTGTGTGTGTGTGTGTGTGTGTGTGTGTGTATCTGCAGCCTCCTCTGACTGTGTGAGCCAAAGCTTAAACTGCTAGGCTACTGCCATGCAGCCCTGCTTTGCATATGGCTCCTGGTGACTGGCTCCACCCCCCTCGGTTCCCTGAGAGCCTAGTCTCATGTCAGTGGGTACTGGCCCTGGAGCCACATTTACCTGCCCCAGCTCTGGGAATTTGTTGTGTCTGCCTGAAGCAGGAGTTTGTACCTAGTACAGGCTGCTCAAGTGCTTGGCTGTACAGCAGGGCCTCTTAAAAAAGCCATGCCTCTGTATGCCCAGGGTACCTGAGAGACCGCTTTCTCAGCCCCTGTATGGATATTCAAGCCTCCATGTTGGATACTATATGTGCTGAGTCTTTCTCTGTCCCACCAGTCAGCTCCTAAGTAATGACATGGAGCTTTTTTAATTATAAAATTAATTATAATTTTAATTATAAAATGACAAGCTTTTTTAATTATAAAAGCTTGGCCTATAGCTTAGGCTTGTTCCTGACTAGCTGTTAAAACCTAAATTAACCCATTTATATTAATCTACATTCTATCATGTGGCATTACCTCTCTTCCATCTTGTACTTCCTGTTCTCACTCCATGTCTCCTGGTTTCTCCTGGCATGCCCAGTTTCCTCCTGCCCTTCCTTTCTCTCCCCTGAAATCCCACCTATACCTCCTGCCCAGCTATTGACCATTCAGCTTTTTATTATACCAACCATAGCACCTTTACACAGTGTACAAATGTCCCACAAAGGGAAGGTGTTTTCTGTGCCTTTATCTACATTGGGCACTGACACCGTGAAGAAAGGATTTCAATATTACAATAACTGAGATACTGTGTTGTAGCTAGAGTTTTCCTGCCGGGCCCACAGTCAGGACAAATCTCTGTCACCCGCCAGTCCCCACAGCCGCTCAGACCCAACCAAGTAAACACAGAGACTTATATTGTTTACAAACTGTATGGCCATGGCAGGCTTCTTGCTAACTGTTCTTATATCTTAAATTAATCCATTTCTATAAATCTATACCTTGCCACATGGCTTGTGGCTTACCGGCATCTTTACATGCTGTTTGTCATGGCGGCGGCTGGCAGTGTCTTCTCAGCCTTCCACTTCCCAGAATTCTCTCCTCCTTGTTCCGCCTATACTTCTTCCTGCCTGACCACTGGCCAATCAGTGTTTTATTCATTGACCAATAAGCAACATGTTTGACATACAGACCATCCCACAGCACTGTGTCTTTCATTCTGAGAGTTTGTATTTGGAGCCTTGAATTACACATCCTTGCCACTGTTTTTTGTCTGTCTGTCTTGCTTGTCTTAGTTACTTTTCCATGGCTGTGAAGAGACACCATGACCAAAGCAACTTATAAAAAAAAAGAGTTTATTGGGGCTTGCTTACAATTTCAGAGGGTGAGACCATGATCATTATGGCATGGGAGGCGGGGTGCATGGTGGCAGGCAGTCCAGGAGGCAAGCGGGCAGGTAGGCAAGGTGCTGGAGCAGTAGCTGAGAGCTACATCTAGATCCACAGACATGAGGTAGAGAAAGCTAACTGGGAACGGCTTGGGCTTTTTTATTTTGTTTTGCCTTTTTTTTTTTTTCAGATAGGGTTTCTCTGTGTATCCTTGACTGTCCTGGAACTCAGACTAGACAGACCTCCAACTCACAGAGATCTGTCTCTCTGTGCCTGGGGATTGCTGGGATTAAAGGCATGCACCACCACTGCCTACTAGGGCTTTTGGAACCTCACAGTCCACCCCTAACAAGGCCACACCTAATCCTTCCCAAACAGTTCCACCATCTGTGGCATAAGCATTCAAATAGATGAGCCTATGGGGCCATTATCATTCAAACCAACACATTCTACTCCCTGGCCCCCATAGACTTATAGCCCTATCATAATGCAAGATGCATTTAATCCAACTTCCAAGTCCGCATAGTCTATCATAATCTTGACACAGTTTAAAAGTTCAAAGTCTCTTCTGAGACTCAAGGCAGTCTCTTGATTGTAAACCCCTATAAAAATCAAAATCAAAAAGCAAACTGCATACTTTCAACATACAATGGTTCAGAATATACATTACCATTCCAAAAATGAAGAATGGGAGCATAGTGTGGAAGTACTGGATCAAAGCAAGACTGAAATCCAGCAAGGCCAACTCCAAACCTCTTCTCTATGTTTGATGTCAAAGGGCTTGGGTGACTCTGTCCTTCCAGCCTTGGTGACTACAACACCCTCCTTTTCCTTGGGCTGGTTTGACTCCTGGTCTGCAGCGTTCCTTGGCAGGTATCCTACAGCTTTGGCATCCCCAGCATCCTGGGGTCTCCAACACAACCCAGGCTTCACTTTCACAGCTCTTTGCATGGGCCTCTGCTGGTCCCCATGCAGGGACTTCCCTGATACATGCCTGGTCTCGGAGTATCTCCTTAGCCGCAGAGGAAGATTCCCCAACCCCTTTACTCCTGTATCCTTCATGGCTGGCGCTGGCAAGTTCTGTTGCCTGCTCGGTTGGGAATTACATTTGCATGAGTTTTTTTCTTTCCTTTGTTGAACATGCTTTCCTGCATTTAGGAACAGAAGATTCCTTAGGCATTTCCTCTTTGCAAGTTGGAAGCTTAACTAAGTGGGATCTCGCCCTGAGGATACCACTCCCCTTTGTTCAACTTCACATTAAGTCTTTCTTTAAACTTCTCATCTCTCCAAGCACAAGTCTTGTCTTCAACATTAAATTTCCTGGTGCCCTTTTTCTCCTTAAACTGTACATTTTGCATTTCTTTTTGTCCTGCTTGCTCATTTTTGTTGTAGATCTGCATAACAGTGATCACTAATAACCACATGACACTGTCAGTGTTAGGCTGTCCTGAAATATCCTCTGCCAAGTCCCAGGCAGATTATTAGGACAAGGGCAAAAAGCAGCCACACTCTTTGCCAAAATACCACAAGAAGGATCTCAAGCCCCGTTGCTAATATTTTTCCCTCTAAAACCTCCTGAGCTGGGCCCCCCTAGTCCACTTTGCTGTCTAGTCAACACTAGATATTGCTTCCTAGTTAACACTACTGTTTTCCAAGTGCCTAGGAGAATGATGCACTAAGCTCTCTTTGCAGTGTTCAAAAATCACAAAATCTTCCACACCCTACTCCTGATACAAACTTCTGCCTTATTTACTTTTCTTTTACTGTAAAGACACCATGACCAAAGCAACTTATAGGAAAAATATTTTAATGGCACTTATAGTTTCAGAGGATTGGAGTCCATGACCATCGTGGTAGGGAGCGTGGCAGGCAGCAGGCATGGCACTGGAGCCATAGCTGAGTGCTCACATCTTGATCAACAAGCAGAAAGAGCTAACTGGGAATGGTGTGGACTTTAAAACCTAAGCCCACCCCCAGTGACACACTTCCTCCAAAGCCATAACTTCTAGTCCTTTCCAAGTTCAACCAGCTGGGGACCAAGCATTCAAACATATGACCCTGTGGGGACAGTCTAATTCAAACCACCATATTTACTTTATTTTCCTTCTCGAGAACTGAAGAAGGGGTGGGTGAGGAAGAGGTTGGAGGCAAAGAGGCTGGGCAAAAGTTGATTAGGACTAGAGGGAATACCAGACCCCTGATGGCCCTTGACTCCGATGCTTTAGTTTCAATTCTCGCCTCATCTGAGTTTAGGTTAGCTATGAATTTCTTCATAGGGACTTCATATTTGCCTGTAGTAAATTTGGGAAATGCATGCCTGCTGTTAAAGAATGATCTACATTTTATAAATAAAACGGCACTTGCAGAAACTCCTAGTTATTAGTTGAGATGTTTCCATTGCTTTTGAAACTGCCTGTTGTCTAGTTGAAAATAAGGTAAGGAGATATTAAAGATTGAGAAGGAGTGGTTAGAGAGATGGTCCAGTGGTTAAAAGTGCACACTGCTCTTGCAGAGGACCTGAGTTCAGTTCCCAGCATCCATGTCAGGTAGCTCTTAACCACCTGTAATCTAGCTTCAGGGGATCTCATGCCTCTGAGCCTATGTGGACACCGGCACTTAATATACACATACCAATGAACGAACACACACACACACACACACACACACACACACACACACACACAATAAATCTTTTTTTAAAAAAGATGGAGGTTTTGTATTTTCCCAGGAAAACTTCAGATAAGAAAAATTAATAGAAGATAAATGAGGGGAAATATTTTTTAATTTAACACATGTTATTGAATGCTTATTTCTGTGTCAAGCACAGAACTTTTTTGGACAATGTGTACCAAAAGGAAAGAGATGGTGGTGTCATAATTTATGCATAAATAGCCAGTTTTATTCTATTTAACAAATCCATGGTCTTTGCCTTTCCCAGGAAAAATATCTCCATCTTTTTTAAATTTTTTTTTATCTTTTTTTAAATTTATTTTTTAATTACAGTCATGATATTAATTACATTTGTGGTATTCATTGTTTACATTCACAGTATTCATTCAATAATTATATTTATAATCATTAATTACATTAATTACATTAATTGTATTGATTTATTACATTCATGATATTATGTCCTGATACTACTGTCCATTTGTGGGGTTTTTCCATCACACAAAACAGAGATTCTGTACATAGGAAATCACTGCTCTATATTCCTTTCTTCTCTGTCTTGAGATAAGGTCTAATCTTTCTGTCTCTATGAATTTGTATATTCTATATATTTCATGTAATACAATTCTATAGTATTTGTCCTTTTCTTTTTGAATGTAAAAACATTTTATGTACAACTGCAGGAGAAATAATACTCAAATAGCCTGAACATAAAAACAGGTTATAATTTAAAAGTCCAGGGTTATTTTAAACAGTAAAATATTTTCTCAGTAGAAAATAGCATAAATGATAACATTTCCCAATAAGCCCTTTTAAGCCAAATGATAGCTGAATTATACATATAAATATTGATTAGACTCTGGGATACAGAAGAGACCTGTCTTCATCTGTTCAGAGAGCTAGCTATGTTTTACTTAAGTTGTGTAAGTGAGATTCCTATTCATCTTCTCCTTCACTGTTTGATTTATGGCAGACATTTTTCTATAGGCTCATCCATATTCTAAAAAGATTTTAGCCTCCCCTCCTGAAAGTATGGCCAGCATTTTCTTTCATCAGCTTGATACGGTACAAATTTTTATCCTAATAGTGAAATGTTTCACTAAAGCTTGCCCAGTGATTGGGTAAAACTAAAACTTATTATAAGCCACAGTCATCCTAAGGTCCCCCCTGCTAGGTAGCCTCCCTGGATCTGTGGGTTGCAGTCTGTTTGTCCTTTGCTTTACATCTAGTATTTACTTATGAGTGAGTACATACCATGTTTGTCCTTCTGAGTCTGGGTTACCTCACCCAGGATGATATTTTCTAGTTCCATCCATTTGCCTGCAAATTTCATGCTGTCATTGTTTTTCTCTACTGAGTAGTACTTCATTGTGTATATGTACCACATTTTCTTAATCCATTCTTCAGTTGATGGGCATCTAGGCTGTCAAACATCTTTTTTAAAAATAAATAAATAAAAAGTTCATTTATTCTGTGTGTGTGTGTCACAGTGAGCAGGTGGAGGTCAGAGGACAACTTGTAGGAGTCAGTCCTCTCCTTTCACTGTGTGGGTCCTAGGGATTGGACTTGGGCCATCAGGTATGGCCACAAGTGCTTTTATTCACTAAGCCATCATTTTGGCTCAGGAAAAGCATTTTGACATGAAGCTTCCTTTTATTTACTTTTAAAATTTTATTTATTTTTGTGTTCATGGGTGTTTTGCCTGCCTGTATGTATATGCATCATGTGTGTGCAGTGCACACAGAGGCCAGAAGAGGGAGTTGAATCCCCTAGGATTAGAGTTACAGATGGTTCTGAACTATCATGTGGGTGCTGGATATTAAACCCCAGTACACTGGAAGAACAGCCAGTGCTCTTAACTGCTGAGCCATCTCTCCAGCCCCCAAAGTTCCTTTTAGTTAGTTCAACCTTCTAGCAATTGTTTTCATAGCTTTTGGGGGGTGGGGCTTAGGGGACAATGAGGAAAGAGGTAAAGTAATATCGACAGATATTTTTGATCACTAAATGCCTATAGATTAAAAAATAGCATGGGTTTGGAACCTCAGAACCCATTTAACAGCTGAGCTTGTTGTATAGCCCCAGCACTCCTACAGGGAGGTGGGAGGGAGACTGGAGCGTTCCTGGCAAGTCATAGATCAGCTAGCCTGCCTTATGCAACAGCAAATAAGAACTAAGAAACCTTACCTCAAACAAGGTGGAAGATGAAGATAGCTGAGATTGTCCTCTGACCTCCAGAGGTACACACTGGCCTGCACACACCTGCACTCACGCATGTGAACCACACATGTACACACAAGGTAAAAATATTAAAAAGTGAAATAAAACCAGCATGCTTCAATGAAGTTTCAAGTAGATAAGGATAGGAATTCCGAGGCCATTCCCTCACAAAACCACTTAAATATAGATAGATTGTATTAT
>CABHPH010131893.1:19968-61110 GCA_902168325.1 Peromyscus nudipes | reverse complement strand
GTTCTCTATTGAATATTCATTTAGTGAAACTAAGAAAAAATGTATTGCGTACAAGTTGATTTCAAAGACTTTCAGCAGTGTGATAAGCCAGCTATTTCTTCTTTAAGGTGGTGAATTGAGGTTGTGTTGGTAAACAAATTTCTGTCATGTAAGCAGAGAAATAAAGTGATTCATTTCTGCTTACAAATTTGGCTGCTTTTATCCATATTGAGCAACTGGACAGGAAAATATGCCATAAGCAGAGATTGAAGGTTGTTAATTCTGTCCACAATTTTCCTCAGAGAACTGGATTGTGTGAGCAAGCGGGCATTTCCCTTTGTCTTGCATTCTGTTCTCACACACCATGCCAACCTTCCTTGTGAACATCATCTCACTGTGAAGCCATATACACTGTCAGACCATCTGTGGAGCTTGCCATTCCAGAAAACTGAAATGGTGGAAAGCAGGGCTATCAGAGTGCCTGAATTCAATACCCTTACCTAAGCTGATGTCTCAATGATTCTACACTAACCCATATACAGAGCATTACATTTAACTTATGACCTTGATAGTTTGGTATGTGGTTTTGGGTGTGTGCAATCTTTTTTACATTTCAGAAAGTTTATTACACTTCAGAGAACTTGTGGTAGGTATAATTGATAATCCTAACTCTATCATCTGTAAGTAAATCCCTCTTGGAATTTACTTGGTAAGTTTCAATAAATGACAACTGGTTCTATTTGTATGTCAAATGCTCACATTTCTTTTTCCAAATTTGTTATAACTAACATCAGTAAAGTCTTTCATTTCTGATCTTTAAATGATTAAGTTTTTCTGATCTTTTCTTTCCCTAATCCTACCCCTGGCTATCTCTGTGATCTAACCTTGCTCTCTGATGAGTTATTTTTGATGCAGTAGTCAAAGGGCACCCCTTTAAAATGTCAGTTCATGCAATTCTTCCATTCAGTGTGTGTAGTGTCTTGCCATCTTCACTAGAAGAAAAGATTATGTCCTAATAATAAGTGATGGGCTAATGATTGACCATTTGCTCATAATTTCTCTGATGTCATCTGCTACAGAGTTCCAGTGCAATTGTTCTTTTCAACATTTGTTTATCATCCATTAGCATCCCTCACTCAAATATTGTTGATCCATCAGCCAACAATAATTATTTCATACACTTCTGTCAATGACTACTGCCAAAGTAGAGTCAGAAACATTTCTACAATACTCTTGAAAATATAATTCTTTACTTTTCTTTTCTAGTCACCCATAATGTAATTATCATATGGCATTTATTGCCCATATCAAGTGACTCATTATTAAATCTAAGATTATAAAACAAATAGGTTGTTTAATGTGTCATTCTGACATTATGAACCATATTTAACTGAAACATTAATGGACTTAACATCAGCTATCAGAGACTTATTCAGAAAGGCATTAACTTAACAGGGCATAGCGATGCAAACCTTTAATCCCAGCACTTTTGAGGTAGAGGTAGACCAATTTCTGAGTTTGAGGCCAGCCTCTCCTAAAAACCAAGTTACAGGACAGCCAGGGCTACACAGAGAAACATTGTGTTGAAAAACCAGGAAAGCATAAAACAAAGGCTATTATTGAGGAATGATTCTGTAGAAGATCAAAAATTCAGGACTTACATTTTTCAAATCATTTTACCTATACCATTTTCTGGTAAGACAAATGCAATCAGTTCCTGTCTACTATCCATGGGGAAACTCATATACAGTTTCCTCAGCACCATTTTTGAAATGGCCGTGTTTTCTCAATATGTGTTTTTGGCACCTTGAAAAATTAGTAGTCTGTATTGTGGGACTTTCATCTTTTCATTGTCTTCCATTGTGGTATATGTCTACTTTATAATCCTGCTCTATTATCCTTTGTAAATTGTCTTTGCAAACAGTGTATCATTAGGTTCACTTTCCTGCTGTGTTTCTTTAGCAGAATAGTAGTAGTGGGTTTTGCTATATGTTCATGACCTACCTTGTCTCAGGTTATTGGCCACTTAAGCAGTGTCATGTGGGTTTAATCTCATTGAGTAGGCCTTGAACCAAATAGAAAAGTTTTTGGTTATTCCTATAGCATTAGCTCTACTATTGTATCAGTATATTTTGCAAATAAATCTCTATTTTAGGTATCAGAATTTGTAGTTGCATGGAATTCATGATTACTTTTCTCCTCAGATACTATACTGCATAGTTCTATGTCAACATGACACAGCTAGTTTTTTGGTCATGGTGTTTCATCACAGCAATAGAAACCCTAACTAAGATGGATATTATGGTGATATTTTATTTGTGCTCAAATGTGATTTTATTTGTATGTTGATAAATAAATTTGCCTGGGGATCAGAGCTAAAAGTGAGCCATTTAGCTCGAGTCCAGAGGTGGAGGCACACACCGTTAATCCAATCACATGGCAGGCAGAGTCTCTGCATAGTCAAGGACACAGCCAAGCAGTGACCCTAACCTTTAATCCCAGTATGATCATAGAGACCTGGAGTTCTGTATAGACAGGTAGTGACGAGGAAATCATGTGGTTGGGTTTAGAGGCAATGAGAAGGTAGAACAGAAAGGCAATAAAAAGACAGGTCACACAGGAGAAAGGCTCTCTCTCAGGGGAAGGATAGCAACGAGAGGTAATCTAAAGGGTAGTACTCTGATCTTTTGGGCTTTTAACTCTGTATTTGGCTTTGTGTTTCTTATTTAATAAATCCGTTTAGAATTTTGTCTACAGATATCAAGCAAAATACCATCCAGCACCATCAATGCTGGTAAGTAGAGGTAAAGTTCGTAGTTGGACACCACGTCAATTTCTCCAAGTCTGAGGATATAAGTAAGTTGTGTCTCCAGTAACAGGACTTTACCATATGATTACGGAGAATAAAATAGAACCTAGGATGTTTGGAAAGATTCATGAGACTCTTTTGTCCAATGACTCAGCAAGATAAAACCCATTCCTGATGTGACTAGAGGTTTTACCTGGTGGCATAAGATGCCTAGTTGTGACATTCTCTCCCCCATTATAACATGAGTCCATTTAAATTTCTTTCATGTATGTTTACATTTTAGGACACTTACATAGTAGTAGGTGTTCATATGGCTTTTCAAAAGCCTTTAGTACTAGTTGTCAGTCCCCATATTCCTTTCTTTACCTTGCCCTTCAAAACACCTCTCCATTTTTTCCTCCTAGTCTAGTTTCATCTTTCTCTTTGTAATATTGTACTTTATTTACCCCTCCTTGGAACACTCCATTATCCTAAACAGTCAATTATCATCTATCTAATCTCGGTGGTGAGCACACTGTCTTTCAATCCTCATCAGAGAAGCTTCTTGCAGTAGATGGGAACCAACAAAATATCCACAACTAGACAACATACAGAGAGTGAGAGACTTGGAGCACTCAATTCTAATTGTGATGCTTTTATCAAACCCATTTAACAAGTCTCAGGGATTTATATGGAAGAGGAGGCAAAAAGATTGTAAAAGCCATAGGTAATAGGTTATTCTAAGGAAATAGTTTTTTTAGAAATAATCAGACTGATGCATGTTTGAACTACAGTGACAGTGTCAGCATGTATAATACTTGCACAGGTTCAAATCAGAAAAAAAAACCCATATTATAAGTTTGATATTCTATGTAACAATGTTCATGTGTTATAAGCACAGTAAAATCTAGAAAACATTTTGTAAATGACTTGAATTAAACATGATTTATGCTAATTTTTAATTCTAATTTTATATTGAAATTAGTTTAGAAAACTAAAAATTGTTCCTTGTAGACTTACACAGAGATAGTTCACATTAGATAATATGATTTGTACAGTGTATGTGGAGAGGTCACTTATTCAGATTGCTAATGTTATTTATTTGTTTAAACACATAAAGATGAAAATAATGATAAGGGAAAATACCATCTAGGGAGCGCATGAAGTCATGAAAGTATGTGTTTTGCTTACATGAGCACAGCCATGTGGACCCTGATGCTTCACATTCATGGGAATGGCAAAGCCTTGAAAAACTATATTCTGGTCCAAATATAGATGTTAAAAACTCTATATCTTTAGTTAAAACGGGTTTATTATTTAATGAACAAATTTAAAATATGAAATTCATGAGAAATCTCTATATATCCTATAACGTTAATGAAAAGACCAACATGATAATAAAAATTTTCTAGGTCTGTAAGCAGTTGAATCTAAATTGTACTTAAAATATTATATCTAGCTGAGGCCAGTTGGTTAGATGAATAAGTCAGACAATTTGCAAGCATTAGAGACTGAGCAAATTTTCTATTTAGGAAATATTTTTATGAAAACATTTATGTATATGTTATATATGCATGTGCATGTTTGTGTGCATGTGCAGCTGTGTCCCCATGTCTGTGCAGGTGAGAGGTCAAAGTTGGGACTTTTCATCAATCTCATTGACTCTATAGCTCACTGATTTGGCAAAAATGGCTGGACAGTGAATGCAGGTAACTTTCCTGTCTCTGTCCACAGTGGCACAGACCCAAGTATGCATCACCATATGTTTTTTTTTTTTTGTATTAATTCTAAGGATCTGAATACTCTTACTCATCTGGCACAGCAGGCACTTTATATACCAGAGTATCACTTCAGCCCTGAGAAAAACTATTTTTTCCTTTCATTTTTCTATTTTAAACAGTTTTATAGCTAATACCTTTGATGTCTTTATGACAAGCAAAACCACCTTCATAACAATCCTCTAAGCAGCTTTGAATAACGGCGTGTTAAATTTGCATGTTTAATATAATCATAATTTCTAGTCCTCAGTACATAAGAGAACTAGAAAATGCCAAGACAGCATTTTTCCCCAGAGAGAAATGATAAGCCTTCCAATAAGACAAATTAAATCAGAAGAAACAAACAAACAAACAAAATATAACAACTTAAACATACAAACCTGAAAAATGAATTCTCTGGGGAAAAAATATGAACCAAAAAGGACAAAAAGTGGCCACAGACACTCAAGCCAGTTACCAGTAAAAGGAAAAAAAAAAACAAAATGAAACAAAATAGTTGGACCAAATCATTGAGCTTCCTGTCACTAGGCAGCATGACAAGAACAAAAGCATCTGCCCTGTAAAATAGTCAAAATTCTCTAGGAAACCCCGGTCTAGTCAGTGTTTCTATTTCTATGAAGAGACCCTATGACCACAGCAACTCTTACAGAGGAAAGCATTTAACTGGGGCTGGCTTACCTTTCAGAGTTTTAGACCATTGCCATCATGGCAGAAAGCATCCAGGCACACAGGCCGACATGGTGCTGGAGAAGGAACTGAGAGTTCTGTCTCCAAATCAGCAAGCACCAGGAAGAGAGAGTGACACTGGGCCTGGCTTGGACTTTAGAAGCCCCAAGCCCACCCACCCCGGCCCCCCTGTTCCTTCCAGTGACTCTTTTCCTCCAACAAGGCCACCCTCATAATTATGTCACTTTCTGTGAACCTATGGGTCCTTTTTCATTCAAACCACCACAGTCCCTAAGTGAAGTTGTGTGTCCAATTCTCTGAATAGTTTCAGGTATCTCCAGACATGCCCGTTTCTCCATATTTTTTTCAGGTTTCTATAAATTGGTGCTAAAAGAGCAATTAATTCAAATTCATTTGTCACAAATATTTTGAAATTAAGTCCACATTATTTGAAAAAAAAAAGATATTATTTGAAAAAAAATAAAAACGACCAGAAGGCTCACAACGATCCAGAAATTGGCTCAGTCTACAAAGTGTCTCCTAAAGAGCCAAGGATGAAAAGGAATCACAAAGAGAATGAAGCCTAAGTATACAATGTTGGTGAGAATTCACCATTAAGAGAATGTGTCCCAGAGGAATGATCACCATTCCCTTCTTTTGCTCAGGACCAGCCAGCCACAAGCAAAGGCCTGGGGACATCATCTCCATCACATTCTGCCTGTCATAATTTGTTACCAGATGAGATGTCCATAGAGTCTAGTGGTGGGTCCCGTGACCTGTCTGTTGAAAGAGAAAAAACACACTCATTGTAAGTGTGTTGTACTTGGTTACATATACTTCATATTTTATACACTGAAATAAGCAGACATATATCAATACAGGCACATATTTAACAACATACTTGTATTACTTAAACTAGGCAATAAGCCTTTCTCCTGTTGCCAGAGGCCATGGTTTCTAGGTCTGAGCTGGCTACTTTTCTTCCGATATATTTCCTCTAGAAAACTGCAACTAAAGGAGACATATTAAGTAAGAACACTAATTTCTGAGGTCATTCCAATACGGTAGTTTCATTTGGTGGCTTCTTCAGATTCCTGGTTGCTTTGGCAACGGCTTCAGAGACTACAAGAAACCCCAGTGCCAGAGTGTGTCCATGTAGCAGGGCAGCTATTGGAACCTTAGGAGTAAATTTAAATGCCATCTACCATGATAGACGCATCAAAGGGAGGTCAACCATGTTCAGAAGCCATTTAGCTTAGCACTATTGTGGTCATTTTTCTAAAATTTGCTACTTTTACATTAAAACATTTAGGCAATTTTGTATTTTGTTTTGAATTGAGGAAAATATTATATGAATATATTAAAGATGCAAATTTAAACTTTTATCAAACAAGAAATCCTTTATTCACATTTCAAATTGAGTAACTCATCCTGTACTATATAGATAGAATGACTCACGATGTCCTTCAAGTAATTTTAATATCAGATTGGAAAAGCACCAAAGACATTTTCTTTTAAAAATGTTCATTTTCTTCCTGCATTATTATTATTATTATTATTATTATTATTATTATTATTAAATATTTCATTGCTGTCAGAGCATTTGATTTTCTCAAATATGTCAAATTGCATTTCTGCTTTTCAGATCATTATGTCTCCTCTATACCTGAGAGGGACAGTTCCTTATCCTTCTCATCCTCCTCTTCTTTCTTTTATTTCCAGCATATTTGCTTAGACTAACAGCATGTAAGCATATATATATATATATATATATAAATAACGTATATTGAAGAAATTCTCACAAATGCCCCAATGTGGTTACAAATCCAGAGGATGGAGACATGGAGAAACAAGAGAAGCCTTCAGTCAACAACTTCCAGCCAAAGATGGGCAATTTTCTACATGCTGTGCAGCATTGGTACTGGAAACCCAGGAGGCTTGAGCCAAGATTAACCTGTCTTTCCAGCTAGGACTTATTGTGAACAATGGCATATCTCATTTAAGGAATCTCTTCTTCTCGATGCCCTTGATTTTATCTGTGTGTGCATTCTTTTATTTCTCCCATTCCTCGTGCTCCAAACTCCTGCTAAGCCATAGAATACTCATTCTCTAAAATTCTACTTCCTGTAAGGTATCATCTAGATCCAATTGTTCATCTTCAAATTGATCCTTTTCTTCACACAGTACCATGTCTGACATTATTTTTCAATCCATCTTCTACATTTCAAATTTGAACATCCATTTATCTTCTGATCTTATTTTTCCTTTTCTATTTTGCATGGTTTATTTAGAACTTTTAAAGTTTTTCTGTTATTTTAAGAAAGTATGTGTAGAAATTCCTAATTAATACTTCTGAATGATGTGCAACACAAATAAATATACTACATATAATTTATGACTACTCAAATATTTCAATGAATAATTTATTTTAATCTGATTATAGTTATATATCATGCATAATTTTGACTTGTTATAATGATAGGAGCTTTAAAAATACTATTACAATGACTTAATATGGACATTTTTATCTTCAATTTATGAGATTTAATCTCATTTAACTTAATATTTCACAGGTTTTCTAGTGGTCCCCTATCATGTTAAATTGATGGAAATCTATCTTCCTTTAGTTGTCAGTGACAAAATGTATTTTTACATATTTCCTTAATTCTTTCAATTTCTTTCCTTTCAAAAACAAAAGTTTGGGAAACCTTGTATACGATATGTAACATCACTCTATAGTTTAGAGATTATAATATCATTTGCTGTTAAAAATAAGACAGATATTATGATTAGGTTTCAGTAATGCTATTTGCTGTATTAGTGAAAGGTTGATTTCTTCCATTTAGTTAGAGCTTGTTGTCAGCTGTATGGCCATTATTTTCACCCAGCTATGACTATACCTATCTGTTAGTCTATAAGTGCCTCTATCTGTGTCTGAGTTAGGGTTCTTAATGTTATGGCAAAACACCATGACCAAAAACAATCTGTGAAAGGAAAGTTTTATTTGGCATACATTTCCACCTCATTTTTCAACATTAGAGGAATTCAACCCAGAAGTCAAAGTAGAAATCTGGGGCAGAAACTGAAAGAGAAACTCTGAAGGAACAAAGTTTACTGGCTTGCTTGCTGTGGTTTGCTAAGATTGATTTCCCATACTCAGGACGACCTGTCCAGTGGTGAAATGACAAACCACCTCACCATGGGAGATGAGCCTACCTACATCAATCTTTAATCAAGAAAATGTTCCCACAGACTCGCATATAGAAACCTATGGAAACATTTTTTCTTTTAAATTTCAATTTGGATTCTTTCTTCCAGAAAATTATAACCCTGTCAAGTTGATAAAAGAAAGCAAATCAAATCCAATCAACCAGGAAAATATGAAAAACAATAAATGTAATAAAACACACAAAAACTTAAAAACAAAAAATCCAAAATTATCACAATATATCCAGAAAAGTCCTTCAACAAAGGTCAATATCACTTGATGATAAAAACTCGACTATATGAACAGAATAAACATACATTGGAATAATAAAGGCAGAATGCTGACACTATATTAAATGTTACACTCAATGGATATAAAACTGACAGCATTTCTCTGAGTCAGAAAGTTTGGAGGATGCATATACTCTTTATATTAAAATATTACACTATACAAAGTATTAGGTGCAAAAATAAAACAAAAGAAAGAGATGTTAACAAGATAGGGAAAGTGAAATTGTTTTTGTTTGGATAGGTTGACCTTATACCTTCAGACACTGATGACTACACAAGAAAACAATTTGATATGATAAACAATTTTTAGAAAAAGACAACATAAGAAATTAGCATACTAAATGAATAGCTTTTCTAAATGCCATTGAGATATTTGCCAAGAAATATATCAGGAAAAAAATTCCATTTCTCAATAATTTTAAGGAATAAACAAGACTAATAAGCCTAGGCAAAGTAGTGAAAAAACTTTTACAATGAAAGCTTCAAACACTAGAGAAAAATGAATAAAGACATCAAGAGAAAGACCACTCATGTTCAGTAGTTAGCATGATTAATATTGTGAAAATGACTATATGACCAAAGGTGATACACAGATCCATCATGATACAGTATGAATCTCGTGATATTTTTTTTACAGAGATTGAAAAGAAATCCTAAAACTCACACAGAAGCCCCAAATCCCACAGTTTTAAGTAGAAAGAGTAATGGTGACTTGAAAGTATACCTGTCATCAAAATATACTGCAGAGCAAAAGCACAAAATCTGTATGCTACTAGCAGGCAGGCAGGCAGGTAGGCAAAGAGACAGACAGACAGACAGACACACACACACACACACACACACACACACACACAAATTAGAGTAGTGTAATGGAATGGAGGTTCTAGAAACAAAAGCAAAAATATACAGGGCCACCTAATTCTTTACAGATTTGTTAAAAATATTATTTGGAGAAAGAGCAATGTCCTAGTTTGATTGCAATTACTGTGATAAAACAAAGTAACTTGAGAAGGAAAGGCTTATTTTTTTTTAAAGGTGACATTCCATCATGACTACTCCATAAGAAATATGAAATACCAAAACTTCACCTGAAATATAAATGATTTATATTCATTGTATTAGACTGCTTAGCTTGCAATTTTAGATCACTGTATCAGAGTCAGAGCAAAACATACAACTCATTCATTAGTATTCTTATACACTGGAATTAGTAAAAGAAATTTGACTTTTACTTCCCAACTTTCATTTAAAAAACTGTATATGAACATCAGTTTTAACCTTCCATGCAAAGTACCTGAGTAATTGTGGCAGATCAGTCATTAGAGTACATAACCTTTCTCTGATTAGATTTGAGAACCCCTCAGTAGAAAGGATCCCATATCTAACACTGATAACCATATCAAAAACACATAGCTAGGGAAGTCGCAGGCCCCGTGGAAGAACTGACTAATGTCATTTAATTAAAATGACATAGCATCAACCTGTCTTGAAAATATCTATATTGATATCTTCAGACAAATGCTATTCTCAACCTTAGAGAACCCTCTCTTTGCAGTGAATAGTGAGGAAAGCAGAATTACTGCTCTTCAAGGTGTTGAGTATAAGTGACAGTTGAGTGTTCTGCTTTGAGCATGGTATACTATGCGTTTAAATATCAGATAAAAATGCAAGTTTCAGAAGACAGAGCTAAAAGCAATGAGATGCCGTCTTCTGAATTTTGCATACTTGAACTCACAGCCACTGGGGTTCCCTGCATTGGAACTCCACAGAGAAGGTCTATCAACAAACAGTATAGAGAGTGGAAGAGTTCCTGGGACCTTACCATTTCTTTATGAACCATTGGCTGCTACATGCTCCTTGGAGTGGAGATTCGGTATCTTCAGTTGTGTACCCTCTGGTGAGCCCACCAAAATCCAGCGAATAGTTCAAAATCTATGTTCAAACTTATAATCTTGGTTAAACACAGTATCAAAACAAAACATAAACACATGGGCGTGAGAAAGGGATTGTGGGAAGGGGCTGACATAGGAAGGAAGAGAAAATGGAGAGGGTATGAGCTAGAGTAATTATAATTCATCTCACTGTGTATGGAATAGCCAAGATATAAATTCAATTAATAATAAAATGCTTTTAAAAGTTAAAAGCTGTATACAATTATCACAGTAGGATTTCAGAAAATTATAAATACTTTGATATAAAAGAATGAAGTCTATACAATGAGACCTAAGACTTTTGTTTTTCCTCATGGGCCCAAAAATAGGCATCTTGAAATTGGCTGATATACTTACTTATTATATTTCATAAAGTGTGTAAAATACATGTTCTTTGTTTTCCATTTAAAAAATATTATAACTCTTAATTTCATAAAACTAACAGCTAATGATTTAGGAAGACTAATTAAATTCAAGAAGATTTTTCTGAGGAAACCTTAGAGGAACAGTTGCAGTGAATTCTAATTCCTGGGACTCTGGAGGTAGAAGACATTAACATTGAGTCTTTAAACTGATAAGAGATATTCTTGAAGAATCAATCAATGATATTTTTGACTTTTAGATCCCTTTTCAGACAGTTTTACTTCAACAACTTTTATAGCATCACTAAGGCTGTAACACAAGCAAGAAGCTCTTCCTGATCATCTTACTCTTATTCTCTCATTTTTAACAATAGTTAATATTCCAGGCTTTGACAAGGAAAATGAATTCCATGTACAGATTTATTATCCACACATTCGTAGTCAATAGAGAATGACATTCTCTATGCTTAAAAAATCTGTCAATGTCATATCCTACCCACAAAACCATTCAGGTGATAGTTTTAAAAGTGTTTTGAAGAAAGAGGTTTCAAAATGATCAACACTCTCTGGTGATCGAAAACTGCAACAGAAGTACAGGTGATAATGGTGTTTCTGTAGTTTATTGAACAGACTTACTAAATATCATGAAACATATGATTTCCAACTAATGTTAAGTTCTGTGATGAGACTAACAAGCCTAACATTTGAGAAAGTGTACCAAAGATTGGTGAAATAATAACAAGGGGATTCTGTTTAGAATGAACTTTATGGAGTGGTCAATATCAGTGGTAAAGATTGAGTGGTAATTGAGAGGAAGACATGCAGACCAAGACAAAATAATGAGGACAAAGTCCAAAGCAGCATTGATTGTAATTTGTCTTTTAGAAATAAATGAAAGGCCAAGTGTTTGCCCTGCAACAAACAATGACAGAAATAATAAGACACAAAAAGTCTAAAAATGATAAAAGTAGGCCAATTTATTTATTTATTCCAATATAGGAAATTATACTAATTATTTACTGTCAAAAAGAAATGGCAATAAAATATAGTTAAGTATTTCAGACACATTTACTCCGAAAGTTAATTTATATTTCATGAAATTCTTAGTAATAGTTAAAGTTACTTTTCCTAAAATTAAAGTTTACTCTAAAGATTATCATGCAATATCAATAAGCTGATCATTCAGCAATAAAAGAGATATGAAATCAAAGTACAATATTCAACTTTTGAACTTCTTTGATAATTTTATGTATTCAGTAGATCACTGTATGCATTTGATTTACTTTTGGGGTGTGTGTGTGTGTGTGTGTGTGTGTGTGTGTGTGTGTGTATCAGAGGAGGGCATTTTGTGTTTTCTCCATTAATTGCCTGTCTCATTGTTTTGAGAGAGACATATTGAACTACAAGCTGGCCATATAGATTAGGTATGCTGTCCCACTAGTTCCTGGGATCCATTTGTCTACATTCTACAGCGATGGGGATACAGGTATCCATGAGTTCTTCATGTTTGCTGTGGAAATACTAATTCCCACTGAGCTGTTCCCCCAAATCCGTTTGTAAAATTGTTCTTGATGAATTGAAACATAACTGAGTATTGTGGTTGAATAAGACATACCTGGTGTAGACTCAGATATTTCAGTATTTATTTTCCATTGATGACACAGTTTGGAGAGGCTGTGAAACTTTTAGTTGACAGAACCTTCCTGGAGGAAGTACATCACTTGGAATGGGCTTTAGAAATCCGTAAGCTTAACTTATTGAAGAATAATGACATTCAAATGATCCAGGATATTTAAAAGGTAAAATTATTACCAAATTTAAAAAACAGTTTATCAATTGGTGATGATATATTAAATTAAAATGGTTGAGTTTATTCAGATATTTGACATAATTTTTGAATCAGCTTATAAAGCAGAGGTAAAACACTAGATCAACAAAACAAAATCAATAAAGAGAAATAAAGTGATGGAAATATGACAAAATAAAGGTGTTCCAGTTCTGTTGATTAAGCACTAAAGTAGGCATGGGAAAACTTTCCACATAAAATGATGACATAATAAATATTATTAGGGTTAAGGAAATATGCTGTTACATATACAAAATAGAAAATCTCCAGTGAAAAAAATATAGAAAAAATTCCTTTTTCACTTGTAATAAAGATGTGTGCCAAAAATGTAAGGATTATTTTCAAAGTTGCAAGAACAACTTTTACCAATATCAACACCACCAGAATCAGTGGGTAGTATTTTCAATATGGAAGCAAATGTTTTACCAAGAATTTCACACACACACACACACACACACACACACACACACACACACACAAACACACACATATAATGTATGCAATTACATCTCAAGAAAAATACCTGAAAGCCTATACTTTCAAAATTATAACAAAATGGTTTTTCATCACAGAAAATTTATGATTTTTTATTGTTGTTGTTTTCTGCTCTGGGGACTGATCCCAGAGACAGATACTTGCTAGACAAGTGCTCTACCACTGAAATAAATCTTCAATGAAATCAAAAGGTAATTTTAAATGAAGGAAAGTGTTCTAAGAAAAAGGTTAGTGTTAATTACAAAAATGGGAGGAGAAAGACCACTGATCCAAATTTTCCTGGACAAAATAATTAAAGCAAGCTTTTTTTATTCCTTTGCATGGGTTGCTTCCCCCTAAGTCAGGGTTTGAGAGATCAACATTGGATGAGAGGAAAGCAAATCTTTTATAAAGCTCAGGGTTAGGGGCTTTCCAAATGGGAGATTTGGCTGGCAAAATAACAGGGTTACAGAAAGAGTATAATAACAAGGATCTCATAAAACAAAGACATAGTTTCAAGGTGGGCATAACAACAGGTAATCATAACAAAGTAACCATAACAACCCTTTGAAACAAAGGTAGAGTTGCAAGATCGTTATAATCAACTTTTTAAAAACAAAGGCATGACTGCAATTCCTGGAACATGCAGTATAGAACCACTTGTAGTTAAGATGCAGGTGGGGCATAGCTCAACATTGAGAAGCAGAGGTTTAATCATAAACAGGAATGAATCTAGTTTGTCTTTAATATAAGATGAGCTCTAATACCCTCTCTTGCCTCTGCATGCATGCTCATAAAATTGGCATAGACACACAGACATATACACATGACATGTAAATAAAAGTAAACATATCTACACACACACACACATACACACACACACATTTGAAAATGTGGTAACAAGTGTGGCAAAGGCTTTAAACTTTAGAAGTACAGAAGCCTCATAAATTATATTATTTATTATTGTTACTGAAAACCACCGTCAGAAATAGCAGTTTATGTTTTCAAAGAAGAACAAATAATCTCAAAATTTCACAGAACTATGTCTACAGACAGTTTAAAAATCACAGCTGCAAGTGATCCTTGAGTCTAGGAGAAGAGTCTTCATAATTTCCCTTACCTGAGTGGTTATATTAGATCCTACATTTTCTCATCTCTTGATCAGGGTTGGCTACAACCTGAGTTAGGAAAAGCCAATGCCATCACCATCTGGGTGTCAAATCTGGGCAGTGAGTAGTACTCCCTTCAAGAATACCACTTGTCTATAATAATCAACTTGCTAACAAATGGAAGGCTGAACTCTCTGGTCTTTGTTGGAGACTACTTAGCAGTAACAATGTCCCTCTCTGTGATGAGAAGAGGAGCTTTTGGTCTCAGGGCAGTCACTACTGGTTCCACCAACAGTTCTTATAAGAGCTGACCTATGAAGATAAGCACAGAGGTGACCCAGGACAGACACAAATTCCCTTCTGTGGAAGTCCTCTAGTTTATATATCTATATTTATATATCTGTCTATCTATGTTTTTCTATACTTATATCTATATGCCTCCAGCCAATACTGAAGGTGCTGCCACTTTATATGGCCTCCTCCACCTCAGTTTTCTCACTGAAATGTTCTAATCTAATTTCTTGTCTGCTTCTCATGTTTTTACCAGTCCCTGATCAATCAGAGAAAACAAGTTCTTGATTCTATTACTTACTAGGCAACTTCCTCCTGTGTACATAATATAGATCACCACGATTATCTATAATTGTTTGAATATATATACACTTTCTACTCTTGATTGAGAGATGGTTCCTTTCTGGGTATTTACATGTCTCTCTGTGTCTGTGTGTCTATGCCAATTTTATAAGCATGCATGCAGAGGCAAGAGAGGGTATTAGAGCTCATCTTATAGTAAAGGCAAACTAGGTTCATTCCTGTTTATGATTAAACCTCTGCTTTATATATACATGTGTATATGTACATATACATACACACACACACACACACATATTGTAGATAGCAGTGTGTTGACAGGCTTATGAGGTGTGATTAGGCTAGGAAAAGGGTTCTTGGATTTCTGAAATGTCACAATTAAGCCTCCTGCTGTGAAATAAATTCACTCTTTGATCATTGACTTGTATCTCCCCCATGTTCTCAAAGAAGTTTTCTAACACTCATTTTTCTTTAAATTTCAAATTATTTAACTGAACTCTATGATTTTTCAATTAAATATTGGGGTTCTATTTTTCTTAAGAGCCTTGATCTTCATGGGCGCAAAAGTGTCAGTAAATATTACTAGGTTTTATTCCCTAAATTTGAACTTTCTTTTTTTCTGTCCCAAAGGTGACTGTGTACTCCATTTTTTCCCATCTAAGTATCAGCTCATGTCTCCATAAAGAGAAGAAATAGATTTAATATGAGTAGTCTATACCTGTCCCAAATAAATTCAGTAGTGAAAATAACTTTTTTTGCTTCCATGTTTATTTTTATATGTTGAAATTTTTTATAATATACTTTTTATTTTTAAAATTATTTTTTGAGATTTATTATAATTAAATAATCTCCTACTTTCATTTTGTCCCAAAAACTCTCCCATAATTCCTAAATACATTTCATGCACTTATTCTTCTATGTATAGACTTCTGATGCTGGCCCTTGACGTACTGTGTCTTGTACAAATAAGAGTATTCCAGGTTACCTCCCATGGTTGTTAGCCTAGGAAATATAGTGACCCATAGAGGCAATTCAAAGTTTACCCTGTAATGTGTGATGAATGGTGATTGGCACTAATATGAAGACATTTCTGTGAGCATCACAGAAATCTTGACTCACAGACGATTTCATGAACAAAGAAATTGTTTGACATTTTGGGAGGGACTGTAACTTTAAGTTATTAAAATATATTTAAGAAATTTAAAACTGAAAACAGTGTAGCCACAGTATTTTGTAGAGTCAAATCTTATAAAGTCATCATAATCATTGCCTATCAGATTTGCACTACAGTTAAAATTAAAACTAACAACAAAGACACAACTTTGGCTAACCTGACAGCTATTTAATTACCAGTGGCACTAATCATTTGGGATATATTTATTTTCATTAGATATTTCATTGTCCAGCCCGCAGTAGGACATTGAACAAATTTTCCCAACCCAGACAATTTTCTTTTTTTGCAATTTTCTACCATTAAAAAGATGAGAAAGAATGAAAATTCTCCGTATTTATATGACCAATTTGATCCAATGCTGATTTTGGTGGGTACTTTGTTTAGTATGATGTTTTTGTAGCCTTATTTGGCAGGTAGAAACATCAATTGAATAGGCCCATCTGTTGTCCCAGCAATTAGTTGGCACTCATCTAGATAAACCAGGCACACATCCAATGAGAGGAGTCTTCTGTGGGAGGCCTGATTATGAAAGGAAGATTTGGCTTCCATGAAAACTGCCAATGGGATCCAGGCCATATGCCTGCATGTTCATTCATGGCATTTTTTTCTGAGAATTTTATTCAAAATATTAATTGAAAAAGTCCATTCGTCAGAATGAAATTGGCTTCAGCTTTACTTTGAACTCTTTCATAGTCTTTTAAAACAGACAAGTAAATTATTGCTGAGTGTGCTTAAGAGAACTGATGAAGATTAGCATACTTTTTCCCTAATGATATTAGAATATGAGTAGACTATTTTTGACAACTGAGCTTTTTTTTTTTTAAACAAAGGTCCAAAACAGGTCAAAATTTAAAATGTGTATTAGGAGTAGTCACAATCCATTCACTGTTATTTGAAATTCATAAAGAAAAATACACAGCCTTTTAAATAAAAAATAAAAGATTTCCTTGTTAAGTGGATTATTTTTATTTTGAAATTATAAATAATATGTCACTGTCTCTTATTAGAAACTATCTTAAACTTACATGCATTTGGTATATCTTCATATATACATCCATTCACTTATATAAGTACAGATTGAGAATTAAATGTCACCATTTCATATTCAAGTATTATATTATTAAAGCAAAATTAAAATGTGATGAACAAATAATGCCAAAGTTAAATTTAATTTCTATCAAGGATAAAGACATATAAAAACCATTTTAAACAAATTATAGCTGTTTATATGTAAATAATATTTTGAATAAAAAGGCAACAAATATCACAGGAGTTTATAATGTGCTCTAACTTTTAAAATAAAGCTTATTTATCTTTAATTTAATGTATTTTAACAAAATATAAATATTGTGAATTTTAGTGGAGTATCACAACACATTTTGTCACAATGTGCATGATGTAGTATGACAATATACTATTTAAATCAGGTTAAACACACTAGTTTCACCTTAAACAGCTGTACATTTCTATGGCAAGAAAACTCAAATTTCTTTGAGATCTTTGAATTGTGCTGTTGATTATTTCTGTCACTACTCACCCTGTCTATATGAGCACATCATAACTTGCTGTTATGTAAATATAACTTACCACCCACTGATCAAATTTTCCATGCACTTCACCTCATCTTCCCTCTCTTTGAGAACCACTTCTCTCATTTTCCATGATGACAGTTCCTTGTGGATGTGAGTCTCAATATATGGTCCCTGTCTTTCTGAGTCTGGTTTATTTTGCTTTATCTCAGCCGCAGCAGCCAGCCAGCAGGTAAGAGTCCTGCAGGTTAGGTCACTATATTAGCACCACCACCCATTAGATTCTGTAACCTACAAGATGCACTCAGCCTGCCAGACACACAGAATCTAGCATCTTCCCCATGGTCAACATCCCCAACGAAATCTGCAGTCCCTAGAAGCACAAGCACCACCTGTATCATTTGAAACAACAGCCCTTAGAGGCACAAGCACCACTTACACTCAATGGAAAAAGAGCTCCTAGAGGTACAAGCACCCCCTGTACCAATTAGAAAAAGAACAGCCTCCCCATGAATAGCCCTCTCCTGCGTCATCAGCAGATCCCATAGGCAGAAAAACCACCCACACTAGTTGGAAGAACAGGCACAGGAAAAACATGCACCAGTTGGAAAGCAGACTCCACAGTACTGGCACAAATCTGCACCAGTTGGAAGAACAGACCCTATAGGCACAACTAAAGGCCACACCAGCCAGAAGAACTAGATGACACATTAGATCTAGGGACCCAGACCCCCACAAACCTCAGCCGAGACAATACTACTGGACCTGACGACCAGTCAATTACCAGATCCCTCGGCCACTCAGGCCAAAAGACAATACAGAACACAGACAATAAAGGAACAAAAGACCCATCCAACAAAGGCATCACAAAATCAGCAACTGTTCCTATAATTATCCCAAACCCAGATGAGTAAAAGGCAGTGTAAGAACACATTCAACAACATAGTGTGATATAGCACCACCAGAACATAGTGATTCAACAGCGAGACCTAAACGTCCCAATGCGGATGAAGCAGAGGAAAACAACCTTAAAAATAACTTTATGAAGACGATAGAGGCCCTTAAAGAGGAAATGAAAAATTTCCTTTAAGAAATGGAGCAAAAGATAAACAAAAATTTGGAAGAAATCAATAAATCCCTTAAAGAAAGCCAAGAAAAAAACAATCAAGTAGGTGAAGGAAACAGTTCAAGACTTGAAAATTGAAATAGAGGCAATAAAGAAAAGACAAACTGAGGGAATTCTAGAAATGAAAAATCTGGGTAAGCAAACAGGAACAACAGCTGCAGCATAAGCAAAACAGTACAAAAACTGGAAGAGAGAATTTCAGGTGTTGAAGATACAGTAAAGGAAATAGATTCATTGAACAAAGAAAAAGTTAAGTCTAACAAATTCTTCAAAACAAAAAAAAAAAACATCCAGGAAAACTGGGACACCATAGACATACCAAACCTAAGAATAGGGATAGAAGAAGGAGAAGAATTCTAGCTCAAAGGCACAAAAAATATATTCAACCAAATCACAGAAGAAAACTTTCCCAACCAAAAAAAAGAAATGCCTATGAGGGTGTAAGAAGCTTACAGAACACCAAATAGACTGCACCAAAAAAAAAGGTTCCATCACCACATAATAATCAGAACACCAAGCATTTGGAATAAAGAAAGAATATTAAGAGCTGCAAAGGAAAAATGCCAAGTAACATATAAAGGCAGACCTGTCAGAATTACACCTGACTTTCTCAATGGAGATCACAAAAGCTAGAAGTCCTGGACAGATGTTTTGCAGACACTAAGAGACCAGGGATGCCCAACGAGACTACTATAAACAGCAAAACTTTCAATCATCATAGAAGATGAAAACAGGATATTCCATGACAAAACCAGAGTTAATAATACCTATCCACAAAGCCAGCACTACAGAAAGTATTAGAAGGAAAACTGCAACCCAAGGAAGTTAGTTACACCCAGGAAAATACAGGCAATAGATAATCTCACATCAGCAAATCCCAAAGAAGGGAAACACATACACACTACTATGAGCAACAACACATCCAAAAATAATAGCAATTAACAATCACTGGTCATTAATATCCCTTAATATCAATGGTCTCAATTTGCCTATAAAAAGACACAGACTAACAGAACATATACAAAAAGAGTCTTTGGGGGCATATTCTATGCAGTGATGATTTATTTTTAACTTTTTGTGGGTTCTTCATGCTGAACTCCAGATTTTTATAAAATACTGTACTCTGGATATGAAATAGCTATTGCTCATATGAATTCAAAGCATCTATCATTGTTTGCATAAGATCTGTACAAGATGAAGCCAGTTTAAAATTGCAGCAGGGACTTGGGAGGGCATCTGGGTTCCAGCACCAACTAAGGAACTATTGGCAATTGATAGCTATTGGGAGAGGGAGGGTCTTTGAACTTTGGTGAGATGGCCACAATAGTGGGATGTCTATATGTCCCTTTGGATGATCTATACCCGTGTACATCTGGGCAGCACACTAATTGGACTCAATGGGGTTTTATTTTAAAGAACATTAAGTTGGGAGGGAGATGTTCTAGGGAGGCCTAACATATATTAGAGATATGAATTATTGTGGATAAGATTGAGGTATGTTGTATACATGTATTCCATTGTTAAAAATTAATTCAAAATTGTATTGTGAAAGATAAATGCTGACACAGAATGCATATACACCGATTAACTATGGAAAAATCAGGCTTCAAAATTACAGCAAATATTGAAATGTGTATATTCACATTAAAAACATTGCTAGACAATAAAACAGTAGGCATCCATAGCTTGCTAATTAAGATGTTGTAGAAAACAGTGTTTTGCTTCACCCCTGTAATTCTGTAACTTGGAAATCTGAAGCAAGATGGCTGACATTACTTCAAGTTCATCATGAGCTGAACTCATGGTAAGTTCCTAACTAGCCTGGTTTATGGTGAGCTTCAGTTCCAAAATGTAGTAGGAGACCAATGATATAGTAATAGACTAATTTGCTATTGTTGTCTTTCCGCTCCATTTTTTAAAATAATTTTTCACCCTTTAAAGAAATAATTTTTACTTCTCTATTATTTCCATTATTTAAAAATTCAAACACTAATACAGGAACATAAGCAATAATTTTGTCTTTGTATAACCCATTCCTATTTTGTCACGACGTTCTGAAGAAATGCTATGTACAGCTTAGTAATTTGTGAGTTGCTTTACAGAGTTCTACCAGGCCTGCTGTAGTAGATACAATTCTGATTTCATCATTTTCAATTCTTCCTTAGTCATTTTGTCAGTCATGCCTACCCAATTGTGCAGTTTTGTTTGAAAATACACAGTACATTCCAGCGCTAAGCTTTTTAACTGGCCCTCCAGCCTTCCAGGAGTGAGTTCTCTACCTTTCACTTACATGGCTCTGTTCTCTGTTTCTTCTCACCAACAGTAATCATTTTGTCTGTGGCAGAGCTGGCTCAACAGTTCACTGAAAATTTCAGACTTGGCAATACAAGTAACAATCCCATTGCTTCAAAATCTCTGTGTATTTTCTTATGCTTTCCTAACACATCTGATGTTCTAAACTACTATAAAACATACTCCTTCTATAATTTGTCTTTGTTTTATAACTTAAGGTTAGAAAGTATTTTCCAATAGTGCAGAACAATGGTACTCTAGCATATCCACTAATATATTTAAATAACTGACAATAGTTTCTGCATTATCAGACACGATCAGTAAAAAAAATTGTTGAATGCATCAAATATTTGTCTTACTTCAGGCTTTCCAAAATGCAGTCACCTCAGTTTATATTTTTATTACTGAGGAATATTTACTGTAATGATGCAGTTAAGGGAAAACTCTATGCTGTCTCCTTGGATTACATAGGTTTAAAATGTTTTTGCAAAGAATTTTCATAATTAGTGAACAAATATTATCCAATTTCCCATTCTCAGTATTTTGTGGGAAAATGATTTTGTTCTGCTTTGTGACACACACATATATATATATGGGCAATCAACATCCATCCTCAATTGACCAGGAGAGAGAATGTTTGTCCTAAATAACAAATATCACAGTGTAGATGTCAGGAATGGCTGGTGACACAACTCACGTTGGAAGATCCAAGGCTCAAAAACAACACAGTGGTGAGGCACCAGTTACACTAATTTCTTCCACTATTGATATTCAAGTTCCTACTTTTATTTTCTGACTTTTTGTGTGTCCATATTTATTTAAATCTGTTATATTCACATGAAATTTGTAGTTAGAAGTTTTTTGGTGTCCTGGCCTGCTGGCCGTCGGGGCAAATCTTTCCCACTCACGTCCCCCAAGTAAACACACAGAAGCTTATATTAATTAAAGCTGCTCAGCCATTAGCTCAAGTTTCCTACCGACTAGCTCTTACACTTAAACTCAGCTCATTTTTGTTCATCTATATGTTACCATGTCTTCCGTGGCTTTACCTGTGTGCCATTACATGCTGCTCCCTGGATGGCAGGCTGGCATGTTCTGACTTAGCCTTCCTCTTTCTAGAGTTCCCCTTGTCTGCTTATCCCAGCTACTGGCCAATCAGCATTTTATTAAACCAGTGTACAAAAGCATTTCCCACAACATTTCCCCTTTTCTGTTTAATTAAAAAGGATGGTTTTAACTTCAACATAGTAAAATCTCAGACCCAAATGAACACACAGAGGCTTATATTAATTATGGACTGTATGGCGTATTGACTCAGACTTTTCCCTAGATAAATCTTACATCTTAAATTAACAAATTTCTATAAATCTATACTTTGCCATGTGGCTCATGACTTAACAGTATTTTTATATCTTGCTTCTCATTGTGGCAGCTGGCAGTGTCTCCTCTGTTCTGCCTTTCTCCTTCCTCCTCTCTAGTTAGAAAGTCCTGCCTAACCCTATTCTGCCTCACCGTTGGCCAAACAGCTTTATTTAACAACTAATCAGAGCAACATATTTTCACAGCATACAAGACATTCCCCCATCAGAAATTTTTAATTTTTTTAATATAAAGTATCCATTACCTTTCTCTCTCTAAACTCTAACAGGTACTTATGCCAATATTCTCAAATACCCAGCAGTTTTGCCCCATTATTGTTCTGACACATGCAATATCATCCCTATTAATAAAAAATATTTATATTTATTACAAATTGGAAACTATTTGTCAATCTGACTTTGTTGACTGTTTTTATTACAGAAGTATCTCTGCTATAAAGTGATTCTTTAAAATAAATCAGTCTTTCACCTATTCAGAAGAAACTATTTCCAGAATGTGACTCACCCATTAGAGTTACCCATTAATGCTCCAGCTATGCCAACAGAGTCCTTGGCTTCTTAATTTCTGACAGATAATCAATAAGTAACACATTTACATGCAAATGCCCCCCCTTTTTTTCATAAAAGCATGTCTGTTCTCACAAAAGGCTAAAATGCCAAGGTAAGAGCTCCACCTAGTTTCCAGCCTTATCAAGAGAATAATTCATAAATCATCATTTTCTCACTACTTTAAATCTGTCATCAACAGTGAGGATTCATCAACATTTATTGACTTTCTAACTTCCACTCCTAGAACTGTGAAACAAAACAAATTTTATATTGACTGTGAAGCTTATTACCTGGTATAACGTGCAATAAACAGTTCAAATAACCACACTTGGAATAAGCACCTGCTTATTTGCAATATTGCAATGGAAGAAACTTTTTTATGAGATAACTTTAAGTAGAAACTCCAGTCAGCTTCCCTATGGAAGAGTTTCTTCCTATCATGACAAAGGAAATGGACATTTTTGAAATGTTGAGACAAAGTAGATTTTTCATACAATAAATACCATTTTACTAAAAGTTGTGCAACAAAGCCACAGTAAAATTAAATACATTACAATTTTCAGTATGAATAGAATACCTCAAAAAGAAGAGTTTTGTTGGTCATGGGTAGTGTTCCATTTATTTATTTTTCTGTTATTGTACTGGGACATTCTGGCCAAGCAGAGGAAAGCCTTGACTTCATCTTACAGTTTGAGGTCATAGGCCATCATTTTGGGAATTCAAGTCAGAAACAATTGTAGGAGTTTGAAGCAGAAATAATAGGGGGATGCTACTTGCTAATAATCAAGAGAATTCCCAACAGATATGTTCGCTGGCTTTTCAGATTTAACCAATTCATCAATCAAGGATTTCTTCTAAATGACTCTAGGCTGTGTCAAGTTGGCAACTTAATCTTACTTGGATACAGAGGCAGATATAAAACAATTCCCAGATTACTGTTACCATATTTCAAAGTTTAGACCAATTAATTCTGAATGCATAAAACAAGGAGATGATCCACAGAAATTATGTGATTTCAAAGTTCTTAAACTCCATATAAAGCATCAATTGGAGTTGCAGCTATCCATCTATTCAGCCTCCAATCACAACTTTATCAAATGATATCTGTGTCAGATGCTAGCACCATAGTTCTAATTTATCATGTATCTACAAATGAATGCCTACTCTTCTTCACCACACTATATCTCAAATTTTAAACTATAATCTTGCTTCACTAGGAGTATAATTTAGAAGCTAAGTATAATTTATATAAAAAATATGCTAATGAATTTAAAAGTAATCATGCTATTTAAAATGATTTAATTGAATAATGTATGAGACAATGCAAAATATTGAATTTAATATGACAATATACCATTAACTGTACATTGTAAAAAACAAACTGTTTTAACCTGGAAACCATGCAATGCATAAGAATTATTTTAATATCTATCTAATGTATATTTTGAAAACATCATCATTCACAGTATGCAGGATGCTTAATGTACCTGGACATGATACTTTAGAAGCTATTGCAGACTTAGTCAAGCACAGAAATAATAGTAAGCAGTGGTCAAACACAAATGAGGTATAAAAATGTTTAAACATTACAAATAATATTTATAAATTTTCCAAATTATTACTTTAAAGTAGAATCAGAAAATCATGTTAATATTATTTGGTGGTGACTAAAGTGATTATTGGTAGGGAAGTAAAAAATAAGATGATAATAAATTTGTTAAAGTTTTATGTGATCATTAAAGTTATCCATGGCAGACATAGGATCTCTTTTTCGTCTGAGATAACAAAAATACTTTTCAGTAAAAATGCATGGATGTAATACTACAAACCCTACCCACCATAGGGTAAAGTACATTATAAATTGTACATTTCTTTATATTCTCTTATTTGTCAAGAGAATTAGCTAGAAGATCATTTCAAGGTAAACTTTACAGGAATTGACAATGGAGGAAGATAGCATGAACAAGCATTATCTGTGTGGAGACATGGACAGAGAAGCAACATGTACTATAGCTCCTCTTACCACAGCATCCACACTTCAACCTCAGTGCTCAACTGTCTGCCTCCTAGAGGAAATCAGCAATGGTGAGATAAATAATATCCCTTCCTATATCTTTTTGATCAGTCACTATCTTTTGTAAATTAAGTGATGGCCTATGTTTTACAGCATTAAACATTAAAATTATATGGGATATGTGGGAATAACGACTCATGTTTTCTTTAAAATGATTACTGCATTTTTAGAGTAGTGTGTAAAATCTTTCAATGCATACATGATTGATGCAGGGAATCTATTTCTCTATGTTTGTGTTAGACAAATTCATGTGCATCTATAGAGATTAATTAAAAGCATAACTTTTCTTTTCAGTATTTCTCATGAAATGTGAGAAGTAGATGGAAACTGTTGTGGGATGTCTTTCCGTATGCTGTGAATATGTATTGCTATGGTTGGTTAATAAAGAAGCTGCTCTGGCCTACGGTAAGTTAAGTTATAGCCAGGCAGGAAATCTAAGAGAGAGAGAGAGAGGAAGAAGAAAGGCAGAGTCAAGGGAAACACCAGTCTGCTGCTCAAGGAGCAACATGCCAGCACACTGGTAACATCACATCCATGTGACAAAACATAGATTAATGGAAATAGGTTAATTTAAGAAGACAGAACTAGCTAGCAATAAACTTAAGCCATTTGGCCATACAGTTTGTAATTAATGTAAGCCTCTGAGTGATTATTTTATCAGCAGACTGGGGGACTGAGGGGCTGGGAAGGACCTGAGAAAACTTATGGCTACAGGACAGCCATAATTCCAAGAAGACAAAAAGTGTAATGTCAGCCCGGGCAGCATAACAGGTTTCAAAGAAGGCAATAAATAAATAATTAAATAAGTAGATAGATAGAATGGTGATTATAAAGTAATAACTAGTATAAGTATGTGTTATTATATGTTATCCCACTAAGTTTGTGTTTTCCAAACCGCAATTTTTAAGATGGTATTAAACACTGCCCAGCTTTATGGGTGATGGATGAGCTGTGTTGAAATGGGATATGACAAGGCAGGAGGGAGCCTAGAAGTTTGATTTAAGAGCTGGAACATGGAAGGAAAAGGAGAAACCTTTTGTACAAATGGAGTTAAGCAGCAAAATAAATTAAGGAGATTGTAATTCAGGTTTTCATGTTGAGCAGATCTGCTCCAGGTGCAATTTGCCCGACATGCTTACCATTGTCTAGGGACAGCTCAGGAAGACTGTGACTTCCTCATAATTGTTGGAGTGGCCATCTATCAACTATAATCCCCCTGTAGATAAAAGACCAAAGAAACTGGGTTCTGTTTGTAGCAAAGTATAATTGCAGTAGTAACTGCAACATGATGGATGGATCACCACCAGGGAGTCAATGCAGACAAGCGAAAGAAGTATGCTTTTCCCTCAGATATCTTTATATCTGCTGGACAATCACTGTAGGGTGATGTCCTGTCTAGAGTGTATCCATACCTGTTTGGTTATTCTTTCTAGGAAGTATTCTTACAGACCTACATGAGGGGGAGAAACAATAACAAAATTATTTACATAGACTGTTTACCAAGTTTTTAACAATAATTATTGTGAGAGACAGAGGAAAGATATTTTAATTGTGACATCTCTGTCAAAAATAGAAGTAAGATGATATTTTAGTTAGAGTTTCTATTGCTGTGAAGACACAACATGAATACTACAACTCTTACGAAGGAAAATATTTAATTCAGGGGGCTTTCTTACAGTTTCAGATGTTCAATCCATTGTCATCATGGCAGGGAGGTTAGCAGCGTGCAGGCAGATGTAGGGCTGGAAAAGGACTTGAGAGTCCTACATCTTGCAGAAAACAGGAGATGGTCTGAGATACTGGGCAGTATTCTGATCATAGAAATTCTCATAACTGTCCCCACCAGTGACACACTTGTTCCAACAAAGCCATACCTACTTCAACGAGGCCATACCTCCTAACAGTGCCACTCCTTTTGGGATTATGGGGACAGTTACTTTCAATCTACCACATTCTTCTCCTTGGCCCCCATAAACTTGTAACAATACCATAATGCAAAATGCTTTTAGTCCAAATTCAAAAGTCCCGTAGTCTCTAACAGTCCCAAAATTATTTAAAAGTCTAAAATTCAGGCTGGGCAGTGGTGGCACACGCCTTTAACCCCAGCACTAGGGAGGCAGAGCCCTACAGATCTCTGTGAGTTCAAGGCCAGACTGGTCTACAGAGTGAGATCCAGGAAGGCACCAAAACTACACAGAGAAACCCTGTCTCAAAAACAAACAAACAAACAAACAAACAAACAGTCTAAAATTCAAGTCTCTTCAGAGATTCATGCAATCTCTTAACTGTATTCACTGTAAAAATCAAAATAAAAAGGCAGATTATATACTTCCAACATATAATGGCACAGGATATACATTACCATTCCAAAACATAGGGAAGGGAGCATAGTGAATAAATACTGGACCAAATCAATACCAAAAGTGAGCTGCACAAACACCAAACTCTACATCTTCATGTCTGATATCAAACCACTCTTCACACCTTTCAGCTCTGTTGACTGCAACACACTTCTTTCTCTGGGGCTGGTTTCACTTCCTGTTAGCATTTTTCCTTAGCTGTTATCCCATGACTCTGGCATCTTTAACACCTTAGGACCTCCAAGGCAATCCAGGCTTCAACATCACAGCTTCATACAATGACCTCTCTAGACTTCCATTCAGGGACACTCCTGACATATGTCTGGCCTCAGTGGCTTTCTTTAGAATTGGATGCAAATCACATAATTTGTTTCTTCTATCCTTATCTCTAAAACCAGAACCATGTGGCCAAAGCTGCCAAGTGGTGCTGCTTGTTGGGGCTGAAGCATTGTCTCCTTGTTCTATTACTTCTTCATGAGGTTTCTGTCCTTCACTACATAAGCTTGGCTGTATTGAAATTGGATCTCTAGACCAAGCTGGCCTCAAACTCAGAGATCCACCATCCTCTTCCTTCTGAGTGCTGAGATTAAAGATGTGCCCCACCACACCAGACTCTAAGCTTTGATTTAGTTTCATTTCACAAGTTGTAAATTTAGCTGGGTGGGATCTTACCCTGTGGTCACCCCTCCTTTTATTCAATTTCTTAATCCATTTATCTCCTTGAGCACAGGATTTAGTTCTATTCCACTTACTGGTGCCCCTTTTTTTCAGTCTGCACATGCTGTATTTTTATTTATTCAGCTTGTTTCTTTTTATTACAAATCTTCGTTAGAGTCACCACTAATAACCATACAACACAGTCTAAACTAGTCTTTTGAGATTTTCTCAGCCAATAGAACTAATACAAAACTCTTCACTTTAGCTTCAGGCAGACTCTTCCAACAAGTGCAAAAAGCAACCATATTCTTCACCAAAATATCACTTGAATGATCTCTATGCAACAAACTAGAATTCTTCTTATTTGAAACCTTTTGAGGTAGCCCTCTGCCACAGTTCATCAAATCATACTCAGTACCACTGTCTGCCAAGCTTCTACTAGTATGACTCATAAAGCATTGCTTAAGGCATTTCACTTCTTTCATAACTCAAAGTATAAAAGTCCATATTCCTTCAAACAAAAACTTGGTCAGACCTGTCACATCGACACCCCACTTCTGGTACCAACTTCTGTCTTAAGGTTTCTATTGTTGTTGAAAAGACACAATGACCACAGTAACTTTTATGAAGGAAAACATTTAATTGTGGAGGGACCTTACTTACAGTTTCAGACATCCAATCCATTATTATCATAGTGGGGGGAATGGTGGTATGTAGGCAGACATGGTGCTGCAGAAGTAACTGAGACTCCTACATCTTGCAAGCAACAGGAAATGGTCTGAGACACTGGGCAGCATCTTGAGCATAGGAAACCTCAAAACCTGACATACCCCAACAGTGACATACTTCCTCCAACAAGGCCATACCCACTCCAACCAAGCCACACCTCCTAATAGTTGTACTCTCTATGAACTTGTGGGCACCAATTGCATTCAAAGTACTACAGATGGGAAATTTATTCACATGATAGTTTAATTGTATTGCTATAGGCAATTTGGAAGCTATACACATTTTGAAATGTCCCAGTAAAATGAACTGGATGATAACTTTTATGAAAATTTGTATTTGTTTATACATAGCTATTTATTATCAATTTATTCTAAGTATTTATATTACTGACTATAGAATCCATATGGAAAATTTTGGAAAGCCTTAAAGCAAATATAAATAGATTTATTTTTGTAACCATTATCCAAATCAGACAAGGATAGTTCCTGGCATATTCTGTTTTTAAATATCAACTTAACCCCCCTTCTTCCAATAATTATGTCAGTCTTATGGTCATCAGCCTCTTTTTGTTTATGTGTACTTAGATATAATACATATATTTTTAGACACTGAGTTTAATAGTACTAAAAAATGTAAATTATCTTCAGTCTGCTGTATCCACTGTCTGCATGCATTTGTATGTACAAACAAATGTTTGTACATATATATTCCATTCATTATTAGGTCATGCAGCTATAATTCAGTAATTTCCATTGTTTCATAGTATGATTTGTAGAATATATAGAGAAGTAATTGCCTCTGTTTTCTAGTTTTCACAGTTAAAATTAGCAATTCATTAAAATTATTAGCAAAAATATGATGATGAGTTGTGTGGTGGTTTGAAAAAATGGTCCCCAAAGGGAGTATCACTATTAGGAAGTGTGGCCTTGTTGGAGGAAGTGTGTCACGGTGGGGGTGGGCTTTGAGGTATCTTTAGCTCAAGTTTCCCTCAGTGTGACAGTCAGTTGATTTCCTGGTTCCTGCAAGATGTAGCATTCTCAGATCCAGCACCATGTTTGCCTGCATGCCCGTGTGCTCTCAATCATGATATAATGGACTGAATCTCTGAACTGTAAGTGAGTCACCTCAATTAGATGTTTCTTTGTAAGAGTTGCTGTGGTCATGGTGTCTCTTCACAGCAATGAAAACCCTAACTAAGACAAGTTGCTTTCAAATATGTCCCGATCTCCACTGAAAATGAGTATTTCCCATATGAGTGTCTGACATACCCTTCTACTAGAATCTTCTGATAATACACTCTGGTGTAGATGAGGGCATGGCGCGTCCCTACAAGTATCACTGCTGGCAGCAAAACAATCCATCCACAAAGAGGCAAGAAGAAAAACTTGTTTGATCCTGACTTAGCCAGGCTGGATAAAACTTCTGGAGTCTCAGACCAGGCAGTTTATTGTAAGCATATTTAAAAAGGATAATTTGAAAAAAGAAAAAAAAACAGAGAAAGAAAGAAAACAGGAAGTGTTCCTGCCTAATACAATCCCTGTTGCACAAGGATGCATAATTGCATTAAAACTTAACTCAGAGTACATGTCATTTCTTTTAAGAAAATATGTTCTAGAGGTAGGCTATATGTATTAACTTAAGGGCCTAAGGAAGAACATGGCATAGTCTCAGAGGTTGATTAAATCTATTAGCCACCTCTAATCTTGGTTGTGGGAGCTTGGGGAAGATTATGGTTAAACAGATAATGTAAAGGTTATTTAGACTATTAAGTGTCTCTAGTCTTGGTTGTGAAAACTTGATATGGGCAAGGCCTTCAGATAAAATAGATCATCTGGTTATTAATAACCTCCAATTTCCAGCCTTCTGGGTGGGAGAAAATGTTATACATCTTTTTCTTTGAAGAGACAATCCTGTGTGCTTAAAAATCCTGGTTTCCCTGATGATCTATGGACACAAAAACCTGTGTGTTCCCAACATATATGAGTATCAGGAGGATATATTGTTATTTTGCATAAACTATGCTATTATATGCTGATTGATAATGGAACTTTTGTCCTTAAATTTTTGGATCTTCTTATATTCTCTTTCCATGTCTATTTATGTGTTGGGAGATTTTTGTATTACATCTTTCTCCTTTACTTATTTTCTTCTTTCAGTGGTTATAATTCATACAATTACTAATTGGTGCTATATGGCTTGTATGCTTACTTTAGTAATGGTGTCCAGTGATCAACAATAGTCTTAAATTTTTCTGTTGTAATTTATTTTTTGTTATATTGATGAATGTTATGTCATATTCTGTTTTTGAGACAGGGTCTCATTATGTAAAAATGGCTGGCCTGGATCTTGCTTTGCAGACCACATTGGCCTTTAACTCACAGAGATGTACCTGCCTCAGCCTCTTGCTGCATAGATTAAAGGTGTTCACCACTACATATGGCTCTATTATTTTATCAAATATTTTACTTTTCCTGAACAAACAATAAAATGCTTGTAATATTTTCTTAAAGCATTTTGAAATTCTCTAGATAAGTATTTTATGATAAATAAAATGCAACAGCAAAGTCTATTTAGGTCATAGTTTTGGAAACAGAAAAGCCCAGGTTCTGGGAGAAGTAGATTGCAAAGGCTTTCATAAAGATACATGCAATCACCTAGCAGGAACACATGCAACTGTGGCAAGTAGTACACTTAGAAGTGATCTACCATGTATGGTGACTTCACTTGATTAAAATCCACTTTTGTGGTAAGCAACCCAGTCCTATAAAACCTAGCTTGGCAACACACACTTATAAAGCACTTCACAGTATTGTCTTCAATGACCTAAATAACTCCTATTGTGCTCCACATTTTAACTGTTTTAGCATCACTCCATTACTTTAAAGTACAAGTGCTCAGCCTATGAAATGGGAAAAGACTATGCTTGGACCTTATCAGTTATTTACTATGGAATTTACTGTTTTGAATTTGCAATTATGAGTTGTAGTCCTACAAATTAATTTTTGTTTTGTGCAATGACACAGATGTTAAATAACACTAGTCTTTCATATACCAACTTATTGCATCATAATTTGTTAAAAATAATGAGAGTATGGTGGCACATTCTTGTAATTCTGGCACTTGTGAGGTAAGGAAAGGAGGATTAGGAGTTCAAGGCCAGCTTCAGCTAAATAAGAGTGTTTGAGACCAGTCTGTGTTAGATGCTAGCTCCAAATAAACTACTATATTTTCCATGCTATACTCAAGAATGATTAATGTTAATTTGTAAATGTTTCACATACACACATGTGTATGTGTATGTGGTTTTATATATGCACATAAGCACCCACAAGCAAATACATTTTTGTGCACTTGTATAAAGATTAGCATCTCACATACAAGATAACTGTTGTAACCACTTTCTATATTTTTATATAGAGAAAATGAATTCTAAACATAAACATAGTTATAAAATTATGTTAATTGCCTGTAACTATGAGAAATTTAACTTTCTAACTGAGGTAACTCATTCCTTGAGTAGAAGTTAAATTATTATTATTTATTATTTGTAAATATTTGTAGCCAGAAGTTTTCTCCAATACCACCAGGCCAAGTGGTCCCTCAGCCGCTTATAAAATAAACAAGAGGCTTAATATTAATTACCAATTGCATGGCCTATGGCAGGCTTCTGGTTAGCTAGCTCTTATAACTTGACCCATTTCTATTAGTCTATAAGTTGCCATGTGGCCGTGGCTTACTGGTATTTTCACATCTTGTTTCTCCTGGCAATGCTGGTGTCTCTCTCTTCCCTCTGCCTTCCTCCTTCCTCTCTCTCTCTCTTCCATTTCTCACCTAGCTATAATCTGACTTGCCATAGGCCAAATGGCTTTATTTATCAACCAATCAGAGCAACACATATTCATAGCGTACAGAAAGATATCCCATGGCAAGTACTTATTTATTTGGTGGAGGACCTCCATGACAGTGACAGGGCACATGTGTGAAAGTCAAGAAGTAATTAGTGGCAGCCATTTTTCTCCTTCCACTGTGTGGGAGGCTTGGCTAGAACTTGGGTTCTAAAGCTTTGTGGCTAAATCTTTTACCTGCTGAGCCATCAGAACGGCCCCAGGGTAAGCCATAACCTGCATTGATTATTCTCAGGAGTCCAACAGAATAGGCAGTTATCTCACACTTTCCTATTTATTACTAGATTTACTTCTTCACCCTAGAAGGACCTCCTTAGTTATCAGAAGCATTACAGTACATATAGTCATTCCAGATAATGTATTATTAATAATCCAAAGCCATAAAGCAGTATTGACAAACATTGAGAAATTTACTGCAAATGAAAATTATATGAAGGGTGGTAGATATGTTTTTGTTCACTTTACCACCTTTAAAAAATTCTAATATTCACTCAGTGGGTAATACAACAAATAAATAGATGAGAATTTGAGAGAGAAATTCATCATAGAGGGTGCAGATTGGGGGATAGGGAGAGGGATGAATGTTAGGTGTGTATCATGTGCATATGTGAAAATGTCTACAACAAAGCTAATTGTTAAAAAAGTGAACATTATGAATATAAAAAAGAGGAGGCTTCAAAGCAGCACATAGATAACTAATAAGATTAACTTGTGAGTTATCAAAGTTTGGCTAATTTTACTTCCCGCTGAATGCTGTTAGGGAATGCATCCATAGAGGTGCAAAATCACTTGGCATCCTTAAAATTTATTTTATCTTTGTTTATGTGGTGCTATTTAATTGAATGCGACATTTAATTTTGACAAGATTTGAAATTCTATTATGTTGTATATTAGTTCGTTTGTCATAGTGTATGTTTTCCTCAGTGCATTATGCCTTACAATCCAAGGGTATAGAGAAGAGATTTAATTTACTGAGCTAGACGCACAGTGTGTGTTTAAGCAATTGAATCTGAAAATGCCTGTGGTTGTTTATATGAAAGTTTAAGTTATCAGTTTGCAGAGAAATGGGATGCACACTTAATTTATCAGGAAGCAAACAAGAGCAGATATTTTATCATATATTTACTTCTTCATAATTTCCCTTTTAAATTTAGTATATATTTGCTTGTAAACTGCACCAATTTTCTATAAGTACTTTTATATTCATTGTAAATTAATGTTAACACATTAATTAGATATAAATTCTTACATGTAAAATATTATAAAATTAAGATACAATTTTTTAACTCCATGTTCAAATAAGTGTTGTCCTCTCTATAGTTTATTCCAAGATATTTGAAGTAATGTTTTCATAGTTTAAAAAATGTTAAGCGTATCTTATCCTCAAGGTACTTTTAACATTCACAGAAATGAATACAAATATGTTGTATATTATAAGAGTATATGATGTTACCAATTTAAATAATAATTTTCAAATTAAAGCTCAATAAACCCAGGAAAATTAGACAATGACCTGTCAGATCAAATAAATCCACATTTATTTCTTCATTTTATTAAGTACTCAAGTCAAATAATATAATTTTTTTTGATTTTTAAGATGATAATTACATCATTACCCCTTTTCTTTAATCTCACTAATACTGCCTATGTACCCCTCCTTTTCCTTTCAAATCCATGGCCTCTTTTGCATTAATTATTGTTTTACACACACACACACACACACACACACACACACACACACACACACATGCAAACACTTATGTACAAAAATATTCCTAAATATATACATACAGAATGCTCAGCCTGCATAATGCTGATTTCACATATGTTCTCAGAGCTTAACAATTTGGAATTGGCTAACTGGTTGCTGTAGTCTTCTGCTGGAAAGACTATTTTTCCAATTTTCAGCATTCCTTAGTTACCTTTAGTTCTTTATGTCTGGATGAGGTCTCCTGGGCCCACGCCCAAATCTGTGTTAGCATGTCTATTGCTGACATTGTTCATTTTAACCACCACTTTATTAAACTAGTATAATACATTCGAAATACTGTTTTTATACCCACAAACAAGGGAAGTGAAATTATTTTAATCATCAATTGTATCATCATGATCCAGTCTCTTGTGCATTTGGCCTCTTTCTAGATCCCAGTTGTTCAGAGCACTCGGCTGTACTGGCTTCTTGCTCATTCTTGAACAGTCAGTATTAAATAGTTTAAAGTTGCCACTTGTTTTAGCCTGAATTTCCTTTGTACTTGTTATTTCATACAACAAAATAATTTTAAATTATTATTCTTAAAAAAATAACAGAAACCCCATCTACCTACCTAGACACAATGATGCATACCTCCCAGCACTCAGGTAGCTGATGCAAAGGGATCAGGAATATGATGTCATTCCTGTCCAAAGTACCTTCAATATGCACTTAAATGAATATAAATATGTTGTACATATTAAATATATGCAATGTTACTCATCAATTTACACTTTACTTATCAAATTAAACTCAATAAACCTGGGGAAATAAGACAATGAACTGTCAGATCGTATCATCTCTGTGAAGACCCACATTTATTTCTTCAATGTATTCACAACTGAAGTAAAATAACATTTTACTTTTAAAGATTATAATTACACTCTTTTCCCCTTCTCTTTCATCTCACCAATACCTCCTATATACTCTTCTTTTCTCTCTTTTAAATTCATGTCCTTTCTCATTAGTTATTGTTTTACATAGACAAACATGCACACACACGCACACACACACACACACACACACACACACATACTTCTCCAGATTCATTATTTCACTAATTGATAATATCAAACACCAACAATTAGGTTTATATAGAAAACCAAATATTGACAAAAACCAAAGAAACATGCTGTTGAACGGTAAAAGTTAATCCTAATGTAATAACCAAAATCTATTAAAATTTCAAGGACTTTTTTACTGCTTTAGTATCCAGATACATTGATGGCTTAGGTAAGTCAAGTCAATTCTATTTCCTTGAGGCCTTAAATAATACTCAGGTATTTAAAGTTTGTTTTCAAAATTATATTAACCAACTCCTATAGGCCCTCCTGTGTAAATATCCTTAACTACTGTCTTCAAGTGTGGACAAATGCAAAATGAAAACCACACAAAGAAGGAGCTAGAATGAAGCTGTGCAATACATGGAAGTATCTTGATGGGTAGAGTCAGTGCCCGTCACAGAATTCCTCCCTCCTAAGAGGGTGGGATGCTTGCTTCAGCGCATATGGAGCAGGATTTTGCAGTTACTGCAGATGTTTGTTGCATCTCCTATTATTTATCTCACTTAAGCTGCATTTTCTTTGCTGATAGCTCATTCTATGCTCAGTTATTAACACAGTGTAGCTGGAGTTTTCTCCAGTCCTGTCTGGCCCAGGACAAATCTCTCTCACCAGCCAGTCCCACAGCCACTCAGACCCAATCAAGTAAATTGCTTAACAACTGTATGGCTGTGGCAGGCTTCTTGTTATCTAGTTCTTCTATCTTAAATTAACCCATTTCTATAAATCTATACCTTGCCAAGTGGCTCATGACTCTACCGGTACTTTACAGCCTGCTCCTCATGGCAGTGGCTGGCAACATCTTGACTCAGCCTTCCCCTTCCGAGAATTTTCTCTGCTTGTCCTTCCTATACTTCCTGTCTGGCTACTGGTCAATCAGAATTTTATTTATACGGAGCAATATCCACAGCAACACTAGACATCTCAGGAGTGAAAACTCATTTGAAGAAATTAGATCTGAATGGAGGCAACCACAATTAGAAATGATGCATTTCTCTGTACCACATTGAGCACCATTACAAAAGTAAGTACCTTGTAGATTTTCTATCCATCTTTCTCCACATGCCTTAAATAGACAGGATTCCAGTTTTCAGTCTCAGAAGCAACTATACTTTGTACGAGGAAAGGAGATTTTATTAAGTCTTTGACTACTAGAGTAGTAGGTTACATTAGTTTTAATTTAAAACTTAACTACATCCTTCTAGAAAAAGTAAACTGCTACTTTTTAATTCTACTTAGAAGTGAATATTCTTACATAGGTCATAGAAATACGAGCTGAATTGATGTGTGTCACTCCCGGGTAAAAGTTTAAATAGCCAAACACAGTTACCAACATATCTTCCCCTTCATTTACTGATCACTGAAGCAGATATTAAAGTAATTCCATTTTAAAGTAATGAACAGTGCTCCTCTGCAGAGCCACGCTGAATGTGCAACTATGACTAGTGATTAAATTTGTGCAGCCTTAAGCCACTGGCATTTGAAGGTTTGTTTTGAACATTAATTAACATTGATAGCTTCTCCTGTTTATACTAATATAATAAAATATTTTATTTTCAATATTTTGTCTGCAAGTAAAAAAAATGTACCTCACCAGGTCTTAGAATTTTGTTTGTAGGTTTATTTTATATTTGTAGCATGAAGATACCTGGCCTATAGTCCATAAATACTTGTTGAATGAATAAATAAGTAAGTATATCATTAGAAATGTTCTTCATTATAAGAGCAGAAAAGGGCAACATAGAGCACAATAATTTCAAAGTGTCTGAGGGACTTAGGGAGACTGTGTAAAATTCGTGCTGGTTTCTCAATAAAATAAATATGTATTTACCAAAAGATAGAGTTCAAGAAAAAGTGATTATTGTATATATGTGAATGAAATAAATAGCATGTGTATTCATTTGCTTAATATAATAAAGCATGTAGAAGTTAACCATATACTGTGCAAGGTTACAAAATAATTTGATAATGATAAGAAATATAAAAATCAATATAAAATATTATTTCTGTATTAATTCTTCAATGCCATTCAAATATTTTAAAACTAAAACATTGAAGTTTATATTTGTTAGAGTTAACTCTCAAAATACTAAAATATTGTATATTTAAATAGCAATTTAGTAACATAGATGCAGTTACCTAAACCATCATTAGAAATATCATTCATTTACTCTGAAGGCAGAGAGTGGTTTCCTTAATAGACCAACATCTGTTCTTTCAGAAGGAAATGACTTCCCTGAGGGACAATTAATAAAAAATATTGCCACTAAACACAGCTGGTAAATTGTCAATAAAAATTCAACAAATTAAAGAGAAAATAACTGTGGACTTATAAATAATGAGGAGAATACAGAACGTAAATAAATTATTTTATTTCAAAATCATTTAACTTGAAATGTTTAGTTCTTAACATACAACATTTTGATGGTTGGAAGTAAAATTATCTTGCATAATATTGTATTTATAAGTTATAAATTGTTGACTTTAATGAACATTGTATAGACAGGGAAAACTGTTCAGTTTTCACAATGCTTCACTGTTGCTTGTGGTAGTATAAAGAATGTGTATGCACACAATTAAAGTCAATGTCTGTTTGCTTATCTGTTATATGCCAATATGATTAATGTAAACACTGGAGTGGAAAATGAGCTTGACTAGATCACATTTTAAAGAATGACTTCTAGACTTCATTCCTAGCACTAAGTTAAGTCTATGACAGTCATTGAATATGGAATAAGAATGTAGAACCAGGAAACAGTGGAAGAAAATTTACAGAACTTTGGTAGGAATTGAACATAGTAGGAAGAACAGCTAGGGGATTTGGGCTTTGGAACATAAAATAAAGTAACTTTAGAACAGTCATTATTGTGTGGTTTTACTACGTACCTGTGAATGTGAGCACAGGTATATATGAACGCCCACTTGCATGTTAATGAAGACCAGAGATCACCATTAGAAAACTTCTTCTATTACTCTCCAGCATTTATTCATTCATACATATGTATACTTTTATTTATTTATGCATTAATTTATTTAATGACACTTCAGTCACTGAACATGGAGTTTATCAATCCAGCTAAGCTAGTTGGTCAGTGGACTCAGCAGATCCAACTTTCTCTGGTCCCCAAGTACTAGATTTACATAGCTCATACACAACATTTTAAGATACCCCACTGCTCATGCTTGTATGGCAGGTACTTTATCAACTAAGTTGTCTCATCATCCCTAGAATAAAGATTCCTTACTTTGTTTCTTTCAGTACTGAACCAGATTTATTTTGGGGACCAAAAGAGAATCAATAGCAAAGTCGCTTATGTTCCCTATAAGGTTGTGTAGTAGAGGTTACTGCAAGATTCCTCCTGGTCTGTACCTTTATTTAAAATGAAAATTTCTCTTGATTCGCATATTTATCAAATTTCAAATTTCCAAATCTCAATGCCTTGTACTCATAGAAGAAATAATACATTTCAGTGTATATTTCTCGCATTTGGAAGCTGCAGAGTTGGTGAGGTAAGGTTGACTGGTGGCTTTCCCTATTTCCCTGATCTCTCTAAGGCTTTCACCCCTATATTTGGCTCTGTGGTTATATCTTAAGACCATTTAGAAGTTCATCTACAGAGAAGGGTACCTTCAGTTTCTGCTGACATTATTATTTTTAATTTAATTTATTTTTCATCTTCTGTTTTATATTTTAAATATTTTTATTGAAAACAGATTCTTCTCTCATACAGTATATCCCCACCACAGTTTTCCCTCCCTCCTCTCCTTCTCCACCACTCCACCTCCCCTCTCCCCCGAAATACTCTCCTGCTCTATTTCCTCTTCTGAAAAGTGCAGGCCTATAAGGAGACAGCAATTCAGGACAAAACAAGATACGGTAAGACAAGGCAAAACCCCTCATATTGAGGCTTGATAAGGCAACCCAATAAGAGGAAGAGATTCTCAAGGGCAGTCAAGATTCACAGATACACCTGCTCCCACTGTTAGGAGTTCCCCAAAATCATCAAAGTAAGGACCATAAAATATATGCAGAGGATCTGGTACAGACCCACGCAAGCCCTATGCTTGCTGCTTCAGTCTCTGTGAGTCTATAGGAGCCATTAGGAATTATTTTATGATTTTTTTGCCAGTTTATTATTTATTTTTATACCACTTCCAAGTAAGATATTCCCCTGAGACTCGGAACTCTGGGCTTGGCACTTTCAAACCGTGCTGGAGCTTTCAGAGCTCTAGGGACCCATGGACATGGATTGAATACATTATGAAATAGTCATCCCTCTTTACAGACCAAAGACAATGTTAAGATTTAAGTGCTAAAGGTCCCTTACAACTACATGTGTTGAGTATTTGGTTATCAGCGAATGGAAGTATTTGGAAAAGTCTTGGAAACTTTGTGGAGTGGAATAAGTAGGGGAAGTAAATAACTGGGAGCATAACTTTGAAGTTTATACTTAGTTCCTGCTTCCCGTACAGAATAGGATGAGTAACCATCTCCTCCTGCTCCATAGCAATGGGATTCTGCCTATGCAGATAAGACATAGAGGCATGAATAGAACCCTCAAATTCTGAGAAGAGGAAGTCCTTTCTTCCTTACATAGTTTATGTTAAATATCTGGTTACAGCAATGAGGAAATTAACTAGTATACAAAGCAAATATCAATAATTTTGTATATACATGTGTTCTAAAATATTTGTCTATAGAAATGATTGACTTATTTCATCAGAAAGTTAATATATTTTACTTAAAGGAAAGCTACATTATTCTTCATTAGTATATTAAGTGGTGTATTATTACTATATAATACTTATGTTAATTGAAGCCTTGGCAGTGGCTTATGGGGGGGTGTACAAAATCAAGGACAAATTTAGTATGTGTCCCCACCATAAAAGAAAAGATAGACTATTCTCAGTGCTGATAAGAAATAACATGTTCACATTTCACTTAACTTTTGATAGTTGAGTTCTTAAAATATTTATATTTGAAAGTATGAATATTTTGTAAATAAAATTTATTAAAAATTGAAAGTGTGGTTATTTATATAAAAGTTTATTTAATGTTATAAAGAGATAGCATATATTCAACATAGTTGTGAGGCTAAGACAAGGCTATAGCTGTTAATAATTAGAAACATTCCACTTTTAAATGTTGGTTGATATTTTTGTTTAAATTTTCTTTATACTTTATAAAACTTATTTCTATATCTCTGAAATTCTAATTAATATACTGAAAATAAATTTTTATAAGAAAGTACAGTGGTATCATTTTTAATCCATTTTAATAGTAGATTGATTGAGATATTTTCTAAATCATTAAATCTTCTTATTCCAACTATGCAGTCTGGATTTTCTCATATTTATTGTTGAAATCATTTGAAAAACCGTGTTCCATAAATGTTATATTTTAAAAACAGGTTATCCTTTTACATCACAAAAATATTAAATAAATCCCAGTGTTCTGACAAGAATCTATAGTTAGCAATACAAGAGGGAGAGAGAGAGAGAGAGAGAGAGAGAGAGAGAGAGAGAGAGAGAGAG